>JBBPBX010006142.1:9259-36782 GCA_038048925.1 Garcialebias charrua
TCAGAGTGACCTGCTACAAACTAAAGAATGATGACGACAGCAACAGTAGAAATTTCCTTAAACAATCAACAATAGACAAACATAAAGGAGAAATGCAGATTTTTTAAAACAAATTAAAACAAAATATTAAAGTAACAAAACATTATAACATAGATGTAGAAAATCAGTAACAGTAATCAGTAACGGGAACATGTCTGCATTGGTTTTTGCCAGGAGTCCAACAGATTCTTAAAACCATTAGAGAGGTCAGGGCCGAGAGCTTTAAGTCTTTTTGTAAGATATTCCAGGAAGCAGGAGCGGAGTAGGAGAAAGCCCTTTTGACAATTTCAGTTCTTACTGACGGAACACTGCAGGTAATCATGTCCTGAGAGCGCACGCTGTAGCTGCACTCACGCAAAGACATGTAGGAGGAGATGTATGAGGGGAGCAGACCAAGAAGTGATTTAAAGATGAAGATGTACCAGTAGAAAGTGTGAGGTTAATGATGTCCAGTTAACCAGTGAATACTGGGTGCAGTGGTGGGTATGATAATCACAGCCACTTATGAATCTTAGAGCACCAAATGCCATAAAAGATAAGGTCATGTGTTAAAAGCCACAGAATAAAAGTGTGTTTTTAAAAGAGATTTAAAAACGGGAAGAGAGGAGGCCTGTCTGACACTCAATCTGTAATAAGCTCTAAGATATGAACTAAAAAAAACGTTCACTAAAAACACACTATAAGCACACACTTTCAGAGGGCTTCATCAGTCTGAGGAGTCCCAAATAAACTGTTTTCTCCACTAAAAAAGTTAAGTCTGGTCCTCTGGACTTTCAAAAAAAAAAATTGTAGAAACGTTTCAAACTGGACGATCCACTATGAGAAGGTTCTAAGACTGAACTGAATACAGCATCAGACTGAAGAAGTATATGGGATGAAAGACAAATCGTTTCTACAATTCTTTTTTTTTTTTTTTTGAATGTCCAGAGGAACATACTTAACTTTTTTGATTTTTCTACATGGATTACTGAGCATGCATCAGGATGTTTTCCCCACTAAACAGTACACTCCTTTAGTGGACCAACCAGTTTGCTGGTTTTGCTGGTAACTGATAAAGCCCTCCAAATAGAAACATCTTTCCACAAAAAAGAAATTGTCCAGATGACCTGACTGACCATTATTGTATTTTGTATCTGGATGATTGAGCATGAACTTTGATGCTTTAAAAGAAAGTTACAGTACTTTTGAAACACAAGTGCCACCTTGTTCTTCTGGATTTTAAATGGTGAGAAAATTCATGATTTATTAACATGCAGAATACTGAGAAACTTTATTTATGATACATGGTGCTGCTTTGACAAATACTCTGAAATACAGTAATTTGTTGACGGTCCCTAAGCGAACCACCGCTTCTCAGAGGGACAGACTGAGCAGGTGCTGCGTCTGCTCAAAGGAGGAAGTCACAGATGAATGCATGGAGCATGAACGTGAAACATACAACGTAAAACTAATGTTACCACTGCAGTACACACTGGATAGCATTATATTTAAGGCTGATTTCAAATTCAATTTAATTCAGTTTATTATAGCGCCAAGTCACAATAATGATAATAATAATAATGAATTCAATTTATAACGCACTTTTCATTAGTGAAAATCTCAAAGTGCTACACACATTGAATGCTACACACATTCATACACCGGTAGCGGCAGACTACCATGCAAGGTGCTTTCCAGTCCCGGGAGCAACTCGGGGTTAAGTGTCTTGCCCAAGGACACAACGACACATGGTGTGGGGAACCGGGATTCAAACCGCCAACCTTCCGATCGGGGGACGACTGCCATTACCACTACGCCACGACCGCCCCTCCTCCTGCATGAAACTCCTGCATGAACCTCAAATACGTTATCAAGTGGCCACGTAATAATTATCACGTGGGAACGAGATAATTATTATGTGGGAACGTGAAATTATCACGTGGCCACATGATAATTTTATTTCCTACCATGTCACCTGACGGGCTCCGTAGTAAACGGAGCTAATGATGTGAAGGATGCAAAATGAGCTCAATTCATTGTCTGAGGAAAAAAGTGTCAGAAAAGGCTACATCTTTCAAAAAGCTAAAGTTGCACCAATACCAAAAGCCATAGCACCCTTCTCCTGAAAGAGCTGACCATTTTGGTTTATGATTTGTTGAACTAGCACAAACATTTTGGAACGAGAAAGATGCCGAAAAATGTACAAAAGAAAAATGGATCAGTGTGAATGCTTCATAAACCTTCACACACTAAATGTAGCATAACTGTAGAAGAAGCAAGACAAAGTATGCTGAAGCAAATTTTCAAAATACCGGTAACTGTTTTTGAAAAAATATATACTGTATTTATTTTTAAAACATTTCAAGTATTTTTTGAGAAATGTTTTTTTAAATGTAAAATACTGTATTTTGAAAAGTCAAAGTTTAAAAAAGTCATAATCCACTATTTCTGATCAAGTTGAACATTTTACTAAACGAGCGGTTAGTATATTATAAGTAACTTTGTGTCTCTATTTTGTGTTTTTCTTTTGTTTTTTTCATGTCAGGAAAGAAAAAACGGTGACTGTCTACCCTGCTGACGTGGTGCTGTTTGAGGGTATTCTGATGTTCTATTCTCTGGAGATTCGAGACCTTTTCCACATGAAACTGTTTGTGGACACTGATGCAGACACCCGCCTGTCACGTAGAGGTGCCATTGTAATATTTTTTTTTATATAAACGCCACCCAGCTCAACCTGGGTGGTTCCACTTCACTTTAAGTCTGTTCCTCCATCAGAAACCTGGAAACTTGAAGGTCCTGTTCAGTATCTTACATGTAGAACTGCATTCTTCTGGGACAGAGATGGGATCTGTTGGAGCCACTCTTCCAGTCTGGGGGTTACAGCACCAAGTGCTCCAATGAACACTGGGACTAGTACTGACACCTTGACTCTCCACAACTTCTGTATTTCCTCTTTCAGACCTTGGTATTTCTCCAGCAGCTCCTTCTCTCTGATGCAACACACTCTTGTCTTGGGATTGCTTCTTCTATCCCCACTGCCTTTTTCTGTAGCTTGTTGACCACCACAATGTCCAGATGGTTAGCCATCATCTGTTTGTCAGTCTAGATCTGAAAGTCCCACAGTATCTTAGCCTCTCACCCTTGATAGAGTCTCTCACTTTGTCTGTGGGACTTCCAGTTACTATTCTAGCTACTATGGTGTTCCAAGTATGCTTTGCACAACCTGCATCTTTGTTCTTGTCTGGTATGGTAGATCCTGCTCTCTATTGCTGTTGTGCTGATCTGATTGTCTCTGTGCTGTCCTTCAGTCCAGGCCTGTCTATCTACTGGTAGGATTTATCAGTCTGCTAATGGTACCTGTTGTCAAAGTCAAAGTCAACTTTATTGTCAAAACTGCAATATGTACAGGACATACACAGGATTGAAATTGCGTTTCTCTCAGTCCCTCGGTGCAACATTTAAACACTAAAACATTTAATAAACATAAGCATAAAATGAAATAATAAAAGTGTAATACTGTCCTGAGTTTTTGCATGGTAGTATAAAAGTATAAAAAGTTACACCAACACTAAAACATTTAATAAACATAAGCATAAAATGAAATAATAAAAGTGTAATACTGTACTGTCCTGAGTTTTTGCATAGTAGTATGAAAGTATAAAAAGTACCGTATATCTATAAAATAAAATGAAGGTTCTGACATTGTCATTTGTAATAAAGTGATGAAGCAGCATATGAAGTTTATGTACACAGTATATGTATGAGGTAGTTGATATTGGTATAGAGGTAAAGTGGCATATGCAATAAGGCTAGTAAAAAGAATATACCAGTATATATCAGCAGTAGTGTGGATATAAAATGTAGTGTAAATGTAAACAGTAGTATGACTATAGACAGTAATGTAATACAAACATTAGTGCAAATATGAGAAGTACCGGTAGTGCAAATTGAATGATGACCGTGTGTTGAGTGTAGAACCCGTTTTGATGACAGTCCAGTTTTAAAAATCTTTGTGTTGTGTGGTAGTGTGTGAACGTTTTTTTTTTTGTGATTAAGGCAGTACAAGTGGGAGGGGGGGCAGAGCAGGCAGAGAGTTTAGCATCCTGACTGCCTGATGAACAGAGCTGTCACTCAGTCTGCTGGTTCGAGCCTGGAGACTCCTCAGTCTCCTCCCTGATGGCAACAGGCTGAAGCAGCTGTGTAGTGGGTGTGTGGGATCACCTGCCATGCAGAGGGCTTTTCGGGTGAGGTGGTTGCTGTGTAAGTCCTGTAGTGAGGGGAAGGAGGTGCCAACGATCTTCTCAGCTGCTCTCGCGATGTGCTGGAGGCTCTTGCGGCAGGATGCAGTACATGCACCAAACCACACCGTGATGCAGATGGTCAGGACACTTTCTATGGCACCCCTGTAGAAGGTGCTCATGATGGGGGTTGGAGCTCCAGCTCTTTTCAGCTTGCGGAGAAAGTAGAGGCGCTGGTGAGTCTTCTTCGCCCTGTTGTGTCCCTCATATGGGTACTGAGCACCATGGAAATGCCCTGTGGTACAGAATGGGTCTTGTTACCCATGTTCGGATAGTGGGTATGACCATATTCCCTCTAATCTGTTGTTCTGGCTCCCTTTTGCTGTAGCATATTTGTTGTACCTCATCAATTTCTATCAGTTTCTTTCTCAGATGTTTGATTAATGGGTGTCAATATGGATGATGGGTATCATTGCTTCCACAGTTCCCACATCCCTTACATTATGAGGATGTCCTGGTTCCCTAACAACTGACACAGACTTTGTTTCTTTGAGGCAGTCAATCCTGCATGGCTTCATTTCCATGTCTCTCAGTCAATACACAATCAATGTTGCTCAAAGGTTGGCATCACCAGGGTTTGAACCTTGAACTTATGATATTCTCGTACAACTCCCCCAAATTTGTGACATAACCATTGTCAGCCTCCCAGCTCTATAACCATAAGGGACCATAGTAAAAAACGAGGCTCAGCTGACAGACTCTGGGCTAAATCTTGTTTCCTGCATAGACCCAGCTTTTATGCACAGCCCTCACATTTTCTGTAGGACTGGCATCAGGGCTTTGAGGAAGTCATCCAGCTGTTGATTTGAGGTGAAGTTGAATGATTTTGAGGTAGTCTTCATCATTGTACCATTTACTTTGTGCTAGACATCAATACCCCAACATGCTGCTACCACTACCATGCATGGTAGCTGCTACTTTATTCTCCATCCAGCCATCCATTATATTTACCCGCCTCTTCCATTTTTGGGTCATGGGGGTCGCCGGTGGCCATGTCCAGCAATCATTGTGTGAGGGGCAAGGTACACACAGGTCTCCAGTCCATCACAGGGTAACATAGAGACAAATGAGGCAAAGCACCCGCTTCGAACGTTATCAACCATTAAATGGCCATTATCAGTTATTATCATCCCCATACGTAGCGGTCAGATTGCCCCTCCTGTACCTCCTAGTAGGTTTAAAGGTACGTTGTCACCATTGGTAGTGATGACAGCAGGCTCAGTCTTTAGCTTCGTGTTAAAGTTTATAGTAAAGGGTTTAGGGTTGGTCCTCTGGGTCAGGTGTAAGGTTAGGTTTAGGAAAACGGTTACATAAGCTGAAAGAAACAAAAAAAACAACACTTTCGGGTTTACGGAAACACGCTGCCTACTCACAGCGATAATAACGCTAATAACGTTCTTTTAAACATGCTAGGAGGTAGATTGGACAGTTTCACGGCTATATTATGGGGATGATAACAGCTAATAACGCCCATTGTGTGGACTGACAACATCCGAAGCAACCATTCACACTCTCGCACACCTAGGGACAATTTAGTTACCAATCAGCCACATGTATGTTTTTGGGGAGGAAACCGGAGTACCCGGAGAAAACCCACGCATGCACGGAGAAAACATGCAAACTCCACCCATAAAGGCCCCGGACCAGGATCTGAACCAGCAACCTTCTTACTGAGGCAGCAGCTCTTCCAGTTGAGCCACTGTGCTGCCCTCCTTTGCTCTCAGATTTGAAAACTTTTCTTCGTCTTTACTGCTCACTTCTTACTCTTGTCCAAACAACCCAACTTATCTAACAATAAATTTCTCCCAAAGGCGTTTGGCTTGTTCATGTGGGCAGCTGTAAATTCCCGTTGACTTCTGAGATGTAGCTTTTGAAACGGCTTCTTTCTTGGTCAGTTGTATGTTGTATAATACTTCACCCTATTTTTTATTCATTAATTTGGGGGGTTAAAGCTTTTTAATGACATCTATATGCCCATTATGATTGCATTTAAATGTCCGAGTCTAGCTGTTACTTAACTCTGAAATTAGAAACTATTTCCTGCATACCTGAGTCACAGCAGCAAGTTGTGTTTTGCAGTAATGAAATTCCATGACTTGCATTTTAATTTCTTTTGGCTGAAATAAGGCACTTGTCCTTAACCAGTTTGAAAGACTGAGTTTATACATTTTGTAGAAGCAGTGGGCTCAAACAAACATTTCCTCTTCTTTTGGTCTCTAAGTGCTGCGGGACATCAGTCAACGTGGTCGGGACTTGGAGAGCATTTTGGCACAGTACATCACTTTTGTCAAGCCTGCATTTGAGGAGTTCTGCTTGCCAGTAAGTGCTCTTCTCATACTTGAACGGCTGTGATCCTGAACAAGGTCTCAAACCTCCCCGATTCTTTCTGTTTAGACAAAGAAATATGCAGACGTGATAATACCGAGAGGAGTGGATAACATCGGTGAGTACTGATGGCCGGGGAGGTGAATCAGCAGCACATTAGACTCAACAGTGTTATCCCGAAGGACACAGCTGCGTCTTCTTGTTTATTTTTGTGCTTTGAATATTTCTGTGGAAGCTAAGAAGCAAGGCAAGAAAGAACTCCACTGAACTGAGTGTTTGCGACCAGTTAGCCAAGCGGAAAAAAATATATTCTAGGACAATGGTTCCAAAGTGGTCCTTGAGGAACACCATCCTGCATGTTTTAGTTGTTTCCTTGCTCCAACACACCTGATTCAGTGATTTAATTACTTGTGTTCTGCAGAAGCCTGTTTAATCACCCATTCATTAAAATCAGGTGTGTCAGAGCAGAGAAACAACTGCATGCAGGATGGTGTTCCTCAAGGACCAGGGTTGGGAACCCTTGTTCTAGGCTGTGCATATTATTTTGCTGCCCACATCATACCTAACATGACAGCCACCACATTTATGATCTTTCCACTGGAGTAGACTTTAGATATGAAAACAGGCAGATTTGGACCAAGGCGGACATGTTGTCTCGGCCCAGACAGTCTCTTGTCCCACCCATTACTCCTGACTGATTTAAGATTATTTAACAAAATTTGACAACACACATGCATCATCACTAGATGGGGGTTCGCAAACACTTTTCACTACCCCAGCTTCAGGGTAAATGTCACAAATCAAGGTCAATGTTCTACAAGGTCTTTGCTTGTCTGGACTGTTGATCCATTCATACTAATATAATTTTCTTTTAATGCATCATGCTGCAGGAGTTGTCTAGTTATTGAGATTTGAAAGTTTTAAACCTATTCCGTTTTAAAAACTAAACCAGGAGCAAAGACTAGAAGAGTTCAATTCATGAGCCTTTCTTTAATTAAATATCTAAATTTATGTCAAACGGCTTCTCGAATGTTGTGTTGAAGTGAGTTGAGATTTTAATCACTTTCAAACACTGTCTCTGTAGAAATGAGCAGGAATGCACAGATGCCGTTTTTTATAATAACCAGCAGGATTAATTATTTACATAATTTAGATGCATTTTAACAAAAAGTTTGTTTTGTATTTAAACAGCTTTGTTTCCTGTTTAAAAGGACATTGATCTGTATCTTTTTGTTTTCATGACACAGTTGCTATAAATCTGATCGTTCAGCACATCCAAGACATTTTGAATGGTGGCCTCAACAAACGGATGAACGGGTGGATCAGCGGGACGACAGGGAAGCAGCAGAGCGTGGAGTCGAGCACTCGGCCCCACTGATCCACAGAGGAAAGGCTCCCACATCATGTGGTGTTTGCCTCCTGAGCTTGTGTACACTTCTTTCCTTTAAAGCGAAAGCCTTGACCTTTGCCCCGCAGAAGGAGCTGGAGAAGGAGACATTTAATAAATGCTAACAGTTTAACAGCAGGACTGTTTGATTTTAGCTTTGGACGTTTTCCATGAAAAACAGCAGAAGTTTACGTCTCACAGCAGTTTTCTGTGAGTACAACTCCACCCTGCCTTCTAAAATCATTTCCAGAAATGTTTTTTTTTCTTTAGAACATGAAATCAATAAGTCACAAAGATGAATCGGTTAAATTTTTTTTTTTTTTTCCCACTTTAAACATTTAACATAACACATTTAGTCTGATAAAGCTCTCGGGTATGCCATTCCTAAAAGAGGCCTTGTCATTTATTGTCAAAATGTATTTTTTTTAACTCTTCCAAATATTAAAGATCTTGTTTTAATTTTATTTACAAATGATATTGAAAAGTATTATGTTCATTTAATTAAGGGTTAATGATCTTTGAAGGAAAGCATGAACATTTTTTGACTTTGTCAGGTGTTTTCTTACTTAAAAAAAAAAAAATTAGACAATATTAAAAATTAAATTAGATTTAAATACACCAGGAGTCTGCAGCCGTTATCTTAAGAGCCATTTAAAAAAATATTTTACCACATATTTTGAACCCCTCTGCAAAATCTGGACTCTACTTCTTTATTTGTATACTATTATACCATAAAAAAATTGTTGCATTGTAAACTTTAATAATAAAAAAAAAATCCCAGTATGGTTCTGCACAAGGATGTTACTTATGACATTCTCTTTTCATAATTGAAATAAAAATAACCAACTTGGGAGTTAAATGCATAAACATTAAATCAGTTTTTTAAATCAGTTTTTGATTATTTTATTAGCAAAAACCAAAACATCTTATTGAAGCATTAAAATAAAATAAAAAACTGATGAAAAATAAGTACAGTACTCAGTAAATACTATAATAAATACGATTTCAAAAAATGTATTTGACCCAAACATAACTTAGTTGCTGTTTCGGTATGTGGAAGTTTTTTTCAACGTTTAAGCAAATCCAGTAAAACCTTTTTATTTTTCTCAAAATTCAATTAGACGATTTTGGAAAAGTTAATCCAACTTTATTTACTTTGCATAAATTAATTTAAAGTTGGCTCAAAATATCATGCTAATATTTTCCACCGGTTTAAAATACTTTAGTGTAAAGCGTATACAGTAGTTATGCCAAAATAAAATTTGTTAACACGATTTTTGTCCGTTCTAAAAATGAGAACCTTCTGGTGGGTTGAGATGAACAAGTTAGAAGGTTGCAAACAGAACACCTTTCCAACACGCCCATCGTCTTCACACCAACCCAGCTGCTGCAGAAACGTTCATAAAACCTTCTGAAAGTATCAACCATCACTCAGGTCCAGGTATTGACTTGTTCAACATGGGGCCCCTGCAGAGAGACTGAAGGGCCACAAGACGCAACACTAACCTCTAAAAGGTGGTTTTATTTTGATGTTCCTCAAGAGAAGTCAATCTGTTGTTCTGATCCACATCCCAGCTCAATCAGTTTTAAAATCTGAATCCAGTACTAAATGAGCAGAGGATTTAAAAAAATTATTTACGGTACATAATTCCAGGTGTCTCTTATGAACGAGTTTGAGGCTCATTGGGATTAACCTGCCTGAATAAAGGTTGAATGAAAGAAAAAACAAATTGTGTTTGCTCTCATTTCATCAATTCAAAATATGTGGAACATCTGAGGGCTTTTGGTTTTCATGGCACCAAATGGAAAATACAAAAGAAATTTCATTTTCTGTCAAAACGATGATGAAAGTAGCTGAAACTAAGCAGCAAAGCACAAGCTGAAATTTTTTTAAGCTACAAAAACCAAAAGTCGCAGCAGCTGAATAATCTGAACATTTTGATAAGATAAAGGATAAACGGCACAAAGAACTGCATTGTTACATTTTCCCTCCTGCTCACTGGTTTGTTTTCAGCAATACTGAATATTATAACTGGTGTGGAACCAGGAAACAGCTCGTACTATTTGTTAAAAATAATAAAAGTAAAGCCACACAACTTACAGGTAAACCTTTTTTACTGGATTTTACAAAACAGAAAACTTGAAATCATTTTAGATCCAATCCAGAAAAGAAAGTTCCGCTAGACAACGGTCAAAAACACGATCTTTAACATATACACCCCCCGACACACACTGTCTGAAGAGGTCCTCTGTTTGCTGCAGTAAAACCACCGAAGTGGGGGGCCAGACAGGGGCCACTATCCTTGAGGAGGCGCACCATAACAAAAAACAGTTACGGCAAATCATCTTGGATCATAACAAGATTTTAGGGGTTTATTCTGCTGGCGTCACCGTTTAACTCGTGTCCAACTCAAGGCCCGAGGGCCAAATCTATCTGGCCCTTGTTAACATCTTTTAAGGCCCCCACAAGATTATAATATAAATGAAAAATGTGTTCAATTCAAATTTTGCTTAAAATACAATTGATGCAGGTTTCTCATGACGGCTAACTTTGATAGCAGAAAAAAGGTTGGGGTTTTCTGTAACATGTGATTTTGATGTGGACGAGCAAGAAAACATGAAATGGGACCAGTTGAACGGACCCCAGTTGAACGGACCAGTTGAACGGACCAGTTGAACGGACCAGTTGTATGGACGTCTGGTTTCTGACCTGGGTTAACACATCGACTGAAACTGACCCGTGACTTGGAAAGTTTTAAACTTTGGTCCATTCCGAGTTTGACACTCCTGAAGGTTCTGCCTGTTGCCACTCGGGGGATGATCCTCAGCTACTACCACACCAACTTTTAGCTCACCGTCTGTAAACCTGACGAGTTATAAACATTCTAAGGCGGCCATCTTGAATCAGGAGAACTTAAAAGATGCACATCCAATGATTTAAACTTTTCTTTTTAAACTGAAACATTTTGCTAACAGGTTATAAGAACATGTCTGGACACGTGAGCGCCTCAGGTGCTGACGGAGGCGTTCTGTCCGAACAGGCCGCGGTACAGCTCGCTGCAGGCCTCGTCGCTCATCGCGCTGTGCTCCATGGGGGCCATGAAGTTGAGCAGCTTGTTGTGGACGTGGAAGCGGATCTTGCGTCCCTTGCTGGCCTTGGTGTCCACCTTCTTCTTGATCTTGCTGCGCAGCTTCTGGATGGCGAGCCACTGCCTGCCCATGGCCACCTGGTCGTTGGGGTCGGCGACGCTCGTCCTGCGCTCTATCAGCTCTCTCAGGAGCTGGTGGTAGAAGTCGTCGTCGTCGAATATGTCCTCGTCTACGTCCTTCAGGTGAGGGTTCGCGTTGAGCTGCGGCTCGGCGTCAGCGGGGACGTCCTCGGGGCCGGGCTCGGGGACGACGGCGGCGGGGACCTCCCTTTTCCCCAGGACGGTGTACTCGGAGCGGCGGGTCTGCGTGCGTCGCAGCAGCCTCTCCTCGTCCATCAGCACCTGCTCCACCTGGGTGAGGATGCTCCTGTCGAAGGCGCCGAAGCCTCGGCTGCTCTTGCCCAGCGTCAGCCGCGTCTTGTCGTGCCACCGCTGCAGCGTGGCGTCGCGGTACGGCTTGAACGCCGCAAAACGCTTCGCCATGAAGTCTGGGTACTCTGCCATGTCCAGCTTCCTTTTAGGGGCTCCACCCTCCTCCTCCTCCGCGATGGTCCTGGTGTCGGGGTTCTGGTGCAGCAGCTGGTCCTGGAGCTCCAGCAGGGACCTCTGAAGGGCCTTTAAGGCCTTGCGGCTGGTTTTCACCGCCCCGAAGAACTCTTCTCCGCCCTTCCTCCTGAACTCGGGGAACGTGGGCGGCTGCGGCAGCTGGTTGGCCGTCACCAGAACCTTCTGGAGTCTGATCCGACCCTCGAGCAGCTGGTCCCACAAGGCCAGCTGGTTCTTCACGGCCCGGCCTTTCTCCACCTCCTCGTCCACTTTGTCCTGAGAGAACGTACGGATGGTGCTCTCGTCCGGCTCGTCCTCCATGTCAGAACTTTGGTCCTCGTCATGGCTGCCGTCAGACTCCTCCCCAGTACCATCCTCATCATCGCTGCCTTCAGACTCCTCCGCAGTACCATCCTCATCATCGCTCACTCCCAGGTCGTCCATGCCTTCCGTCGTTTCGGTCAAGTCCATATCTTTAGAAAAGGTGAAGTCTGAGGTTTTAGAAGTTGGTTTAGATTTAGTGTCTAAAAACTCCTCTTCATCAGCCTCCTCATCCTCTACTTCTTCTACGCCATCAGCTTCCTCATCTACAGAATCACCTTCATCATCCTCCTCCTCCTCCTCCTCAGATCCTTCAATGTCCATTAGCAGCTGTTTACGGGACACTGGTTTCCCCACATACCGCTTGTCTGTGTCCCACAGCAGGGAGGCATTCAGTTTCCGCAGGGCCCCGACCTGGGCCTGGATCGGACCTTCCTCCTCCTCCTCTCTGAATCTCTCTACCACTCGGGCTTTCGTCGCCTCGTCCCCATCATCCTCCGGATCCGCGAAATTGGGCTGCGGGTTCAACAAGTCCTCGAGCTCCTGGGAAAACGAGCGCGCCGCCATGACCGCGAGCTCACAACCTCACACGTGCAAGGAACTCTCTCAGCCGTCTACAGGGAAACTGTGCGAGTAGTGGCCAGGGATGACGTGGTTAAGATGCGACGAGACTGAAAAATCCAGTGCTAAGTGTGCCCTTTATTTTGTCTTTCAGGCATTTTTAAACTCGCCGCAGTTTCTTGTCATTTCTCATTTTTATGTTACATTCAGTAAAACATAATTCATCACAGTCTTTAAATTGATCTTAATTAAGATTTCTTCCAGGTTTTCTGAAATTGTTTCAATGCTTTCTTCAGCTTTTCACCTTTTCTCACTCAAAATTTAAGCTTGTCACTCTTTAGTCTTGTCCATTTTCCTGATTTTATAAGCACACATTCTACAGGAGTCTGTGAAGTTCAGGTAAGACGAGTTGGCAGAAACTTTTTAGAAAAAAAAAAAAAAAAAGTCACTGCATTTTTTTTTTTGTATTTACCTTAAAGACCAAACATAGGGAAGAATTTTTCCCTTTTCTTTGTTCCTTCTGCGCATGCGTACGTTGGTACGGCGTCTCTGGCTTCGAGCTACTCGTGTTAGCTCTATTCGTTACATTATCAAGGAACAGCACCGTACAGAGTTCAAATATGTCCTCAAGTGACTTTTATTTGAGATATTATGTTGGACACAAGGGCAAGTTTGGACACGAGTTCTTGGAATTTGAGTTTAGGCCCGACGGTAAGTTGCGATTAGCGTTAACACTGATGTTTTAGCTTCGTGATGCTAACTTTGGAAGCAGCGGGCAGGCCTCAGCTCACAGCGCCAACATCATGGTCGTCTCTGTTCTGTAATTAATCCAAACTCCAAAGTATTCAGGGTGCATTAGTAACTTCACACACATTTAAAGTAAACGCGTTGTCACTGAGTTGTAAAACATGTCTGTATGTATGAGGTACCGTAAGAGTTAAAAGTAATGTGTAATAACTGTTTAAATATATTTACAGGTAAACTGAGGTATGCAAACAACAGCAACTACAAGAATGACGTCATGATCAGGAAAGAGGTAATTTGCAATTACAAGCATGTTGAAAGGAGTAAAACTGTTGTGCAGCTCAATGAATGGGTAGCTTCCCTAATTGTTTCTGTGGCTTTGTTGCTTTTATTTTAACATACCGGTAAATACATTAATAGTGCCATTAAACCAAGCTTAAAGTTATTAGCCTTTATTAAATTTATAATTAAAAAGTGCTTTTATGTTAGATAAGGGTCGATGCTCTACAAACGATGTCAGACAGATTTATTGGGCTCCAGGCCACTTTGTACCCCTGCTCATGCATTTTTGTACCCATCCATTCCTTATTCAACAGAGGATGTATATTTTGCTATAACAGCAAGCCTTTTTTGTCTCAATTATTGTCCTTTCCCTCTGATCACAGCTCTAATTTTGACCAAATTCTAACCAGCTGGGTTAATAACGATAAATATATTGTCATAAACACAGATGTACCGGTAAACTACGCAATAAATGTTTTAAATTTTGCACAACTTTTATATAACGTCTGTGTGGCTTATAGAGATATAGATGACAGTGTTGTTCAGTCCTGGTCCTCGAAGGCCACTGTCCTGCATGTTTTAGACGTTCTAGTTGAAAGGAATGGGTAATGGCTTCTGCAGAACTTGAGGATTTACTGAAGAGATAATTCAACCTTTGAATCAGGTGTGTTGGAACAGGGAAACAACCAACTGCGGACCAGGATTGAACACTAATGCTTTATATAAACAGCTTTCAAGGAGTGTACGCAGAGGATGATGGCAGGCAACTTTCTTTTTGTTTGGGTATGGAGGAACAAGCTGCCTATTTACTGTCAAACCACTTTAAAATGAGTTCGCTATAGTTTTAGATGTAAATAATACCATACCATACCATTTTATTTGTAAAGCACTTTCAACAGGAACAAGTCCACACCAAAGTGCTGGACAAACAAACAAACAACAGGCAACACACAATGAAGTACAACATGAAATACATAAAAACATTGCAGATCATAAATAAAACGATCAAGTACAAATCAGCTGGTGTTGAAAACAACAGAATAGTAGTGAGTTTTTAACCGGGATTTGAAAACTGCGAGGGAGGGGGCCTGTCTGACAGGTAGAGGTAACTCGTTCCAGAGTCTTGGGCCTGCTACGGAGAAGGCCCTGTCACCTCTGCGCTTCAAGCGAGTTACTGGAACTCTTAAAAGTACCTGGTCCTCTGACCTCAAAGCACGTGGTGGGACATATGGGTGAATCAACTCCGAGAGATAGGCGGGGGCGAGGCTGTTCAGTGATTTGTAGACGTACAGGAGAATTTTGAACTGGACTCTTAAGATGAACCGGTTCTAATCAAACACATGCTGCCGTTCTGTTTCAGTTTTTGTTTGTTTGTACTCACCCAGGCGTACGTACACAAAAGTGTGATGGAGGAGCTGAAACGGATCATCGATGACAGTGAAATCACCAAGGAAGACGACGCGCTGTGGCCACCACCTGACAGAGTTGGAAGACAGGTTTGTGTCCAGAACATTTTCATCTTTGTCTTCTCCAGAATCTTCAAGTTCCATAGCAGCAAGAGAGAACACGGGGAATAATCTCCTAACATTGATTTAAAACAATCTGTAGTTTAACAATGGACAAAAATGCCTCCGCTGTTTACCACCCCCTTTTTCCCCATTAGATTAAAAATCTCTTTATAGTCATAACATTTGCATAAAGTGGTGTTTATTTTCATTACATATTTTGATGGCTGTTACCTCCATAGTTTTAGTACTGTTGCATGCTTTTAAAGTAAGTTACTTTGGTATGGAACCTTAAAACCAGTGGTTCTCAAACTGGGTCTCTGGACCCCTGGGGGTCCACGAGCTGGTGCTTAGGGGGTCTGCAAAAATAAATAAATAAATATATTTATATATATTTTTTTACAAGCACATAGATGTTTAACAACCTGTTAAAATACACCAAAATGCAGGAAATCACATCTACCGGTACTTTATTCTAAAGGGGGAGGACCCCCCACCCGCTATTTAAGTTCCAACATTATTCAGTTTACAAATGAAGCCCTGTTACTTGGTTTGACTACTGCTATTATGATTCTGTTCAGTTTTCTGTATTAACTTAAAGTGGCAATACATTTATTATGTGAATAGGTAAAACGTTTTAAAGTGGCTTTTGATTCTGTTAATTTTCTCAAAACTATAATTTTTTAGCCTGGTTAAAACCAGACCCTTGTCCTTCACTTCGCTTTGTCCTAGTACGAAGCGAAGTGAAGGACAAGGGTCTGGTTTTAACCAGGCTAGTAATTTTTGGAAGTTGGGAGTTAATTTTTTTAAATTGTGACTAATGAAAAATACCCCATGTTTAGAAGTATAAAAATTGTGTATGTATATATATAATTTTATTATTATGTATCTATTAAAGAACAGGTCTTTAATCGTTACACAAATATTTCCATGGCGTTAAAGCGACAAATTGAAGATTATTCAATAAACACGGGGGTTATAAGGGCTCCCTGAACCCAAAAGGTTTGAGAACCCCTGCTTTAAATACTAATTTGTAATTTTTCCTTCATTAGGAGCTGGAGATAGTCATCGGAGACGAGCACATTTCATTCACGACTTCCAAAATTGGCTCCTTGATCGACGTCAACCAGTCAAAGTGAGTATTGGGGGAAACAGACGTGTATTTACTGCCACCTGAGGGAAGGTTCTTCTAACGTCGTGCTGTGTTTCAGGGACCCTGAAGGTCTTCGTGTCTTCTACTACCTGGTCCAAGATCTGAAGTGTCTCGTATTCAGTCTGATTGGCCTGCACTTCAAGATCAAGCCAATCTAAAACGTGGACTGAAAGTGTTTATTTACTTTGTTTTTTGTTGTACGACTGCATTTGTACATTTGTTTCTGGTGGGATTTTCTATCTTAAATAAACAGTAAAGACAAAACTGTCCTCGTGATCCTTCAGCTTTGAAGTTTTACTGTATTTCTAGTAAACAAACGCTGGAGCCAGTGAGCGTTTTGTATTTTCACGACAAAGTTTTATAGTTCACAGTTTCATTAGAAATTACAATCGATCACAACAAGGCTGCGAGCAACATCCAGACAAGATGATTAAATAAAATGATCAAGGTGTCTGTTTTGTCTTCACATTACTAAAAGGCACGATGTGTCCCCACGCTACCATCCTCCATAGAACGGACTGAGCAGAGTAAAACGTCTGACTCCTGTTCATCCCCATTCAAATAAACTGTCCCAGTCAAAATGTACCGGTAAGTTAACCATTAAGGCATTTCTTCTCAAAAACCCTTTAACCTGCAGAAGTAAACAAGTAAATCTGTGTAATGGAGTTTTACTAAGCTACAAGTTGATTTGTGTCGCCCTCTGGTGAGGACACTTCATTTAGCGGAGTGGTTTTCCTTCCAGAACATTGAAGATGTCCTCCAAAGACTTGTGGACACACTGTAAGAACTCGTGGACGTTGCGAGCCGGGTAGCTAGAGACGTTGCAGCCGATCCAGTCGTCGTGAACGCCGTAACCAACGCCGAACCCGTCGGGCACCACCGGGGCGAAGCCGCCGAGGCTGACGGCGGGGCTGGTGAGGGTGCTGGTGGACAGGATGTTGTGGTTGATGGCAGCGTAGGCCGGGTCGGTGTACAGGCTGTGCAGCGCCTGGCCCTTTGAGTTGGACAGGTAACGCATGGCGAACAGGTGGCGGTCAAAGCCTTGACCTGATGAGACATGGAAGACAAGTTCTCACAGCAGATACTGTTCTGAGACGAGCTGCACTGAATTTAATTTGAGACTTTGAACAATTTTGTTAAATAAAAATCGACAGTGGTCACTGAAATAACTGATGGCATACATTGTACACCCACACACATACGACCAGAGCAGTCTGGCAATGGCTTAGTGTAAGCTTTGACCTTGATTTTTGATCTTGACGCAGGTGATGAAAATGCTGTGATGTACTGTAAATTCATATCAACTTTAGTTCAATTATCTTGAGCGGATCAGAAGTTATGGTTGGGACGAGAAAGTTTACGGACGTACTGATGGGAGGCCAGACCGTTATACGGCCACCTTTTTGACAGGTGTACATATAAAAAATGTTCACAGTAATTTATTTTGAACAAGGCAGCACAGTGGCTCAGTTTGTAGAGCTTTTGCCTCTCAGTGAGAAGGTGCCAGTTCAATTCCCAACCCAATCCTTTCTGGGTGGTTTGCATGTTCTTTCCATGCTGCATGGGTTTTCTCCGGGTACCGTACTTCAGTTTCCTCCCACAGATTAAAAACATACGTGTTAGACTGACTGGTACCTCTAAATTGTCTCTAGAGTGAGTGAGAGAATGTTTTTCTCTCCGTCTCCCCTGTAATGGACTGGAGACCTGTCCAGGGTGTCCCCCACCTCTTGCACTGTGATGGCTGGATGGGGGCACCAGTGACCCCCGCGACTCAAAGTGGAAGCAGCAGGTAAAAATGATGGATGCTTTTGAATTAAGATTAAACAGAATTATTTAAAAAAACAAACCAAGGAAACTGATAAAGGACGGTCCTCTGAGAAAAGACCAGGTAAACAAAGGTGTGGTGTGTCCTGTAGTTAGCATCAGCTGTCTGTAGTTACTTTCTGAGTGCACCATCTGGAGCTTTGTTTAAATCGAATTGTTTTGTTTATTGTTGTGGAACGGTCCAAAAGCGTTATTCTGTCCGTGTTATAAATGGAGTGTGATAATGTGACACGAAGCGCCATGTTGTCATGGTTCCTGGACATAACTAGTGTGTTTTGCAGTCCTCTGTTCATAAATGGCGGTTCACACGTTTTTTAAAATTAATATTCTACACATCCTTTTAAAAAATTATGATATTTTAGCCTTTAGTGCCATTTCATCTACACAAAGTTGTTCACAGTAAACTGTTCTAAGCATTCACGAGTACTTGTAAACGTTCTGGACGCACCCATAGCTGCCTCCCTGGTGAGCTGGCTGTGGTATGTGGAGCATTCGCTGATCATGGCCTGCAGCTCCGCCACACTGTGCTTGTTGGGCTCGTGAACGAAAGCGTGCGAACACAGTTTGGTGTGCACGGAGGCTGGTCGGATGGTCTCCGTGCGGCCGTGCCTGAAGGCCGCGGTGCTGCAGGACTCGTACGTGGCCACCGTCTGATCGTACAGCCTCAGGAAGCCCATCTGAAAAGACAGCTGTGCGACAGCATCTGGACTCAACTTGCTCTTCTTTAACTGCTCCTTCCCACCTTTCCTGAACTCCATGGCATCGACTGTGAGTTTGGACACGGCTGAGTCGAACTTCTTCTTGGCCTTTTCGATGCCGCTCTCCAGCTCTGGGTCCAGGTTGAAGCTCAGTCTGCGCACAGCCGAGGCCGAGTCCTCAGCGGCAGGAGGAGAGCCCGGGTGGACCGACGGCTTCTCCGTCGTGTCTTTAAAGACCTCGTTCTGAAAACGGAGCACGGCCACTCCGTCGCCCCAAGAGTGCTCAAAATTGATGGCCGCTTGACCGTCTTTGGTCACGATGATGCTGAAGGACTTGTCGTACCAGCGGTTGCAGCCGTCGCCGTGCAGCATGTTGTGGGAAATGTGGATGTGGTCTCGCATGCTCTCGTCGTCCAGGCAGAGACAGAACAGAGCGCTGTCGACCATCTGCAGAACCTCTGCGTTCCCAGCAGCCACCAGCTTGTCCCTCAGCCCGGCCCAAACGTCCCTGTTCTCACTGGTCAGGACGCCCAGAGGGAAGGCCGGCGCCGGGGTCGAGTCGGACAAAATGTACTTCAGATGCGACTGGATCTCTGAGGGTTTCACCAAGTTTCCATCTCTGTCCACGACATCAAACGCGTACATGTTGCCTTTTCTCATGACCAACAAATGTCTGCCTTTCTCGTCGGTGACGAGCTCGTCTCGCCCGGGTTTGGGAATACGAGTCGAGTTGAAGAGGCGGAAGTACTGGGACATGTCGAGGGGGTAGGCGTTCACCATGTAGGCCCCGTACCACGACAGAGAAGACGGCACCCAGCGGATGAAGTTCTTGAACCCTTGCGTGTCGCTCTTTGCCGGGTTCAGATGGAAAACCTCCGGCTCCAGTACTCCCGCCCGCAGCGTTTTCATGAAGCGCACCGCCGAGCACACCATGTTGGTGGACCGCACCAGCTGGTCGTTGTACTCGCTCCTGGAGTCCAGGTTGAAGGACATGAAAGGGTTGAAGTTCAGCACCACGGAGTCGCGCGCAGACAGGTACATATCAAACCACGGACCTGAGAGAAACGGCGTCATTTAAAAAGATGAACGAGTGACCAGACACAGAGAGACTGATCTCATGGAGCCAGAACGACACACCGACCTGAGATGTAGCTCGTGTGCTTGTTGTTCTTGTCTTGAGCCAGCAGCTCCTCGTGTAGCTGTTTCCCTGCTCCATTCTGGAAGTCTTGAGCGATTTTCTCAGTTGTTCTGATCATAAAGACAAAGTGAGCTCCACTTAAGTTAAAAGCAACCAATAATCGAGTGGGACATCCTGGTCAAGTGTACCTGAACTGATCGTCGTCCAGCAGAGGCTTCTGAGCAGCTAAATACCTCCTGATGGTGTCTTCAAGCTTCGGTACGGGCAGTCTAAACAACAAGAGAAGAGTCACTCCCATCAGCTTTAAACTGATCTGCGACGCAACAAATCAAAGACAAAAGCTGGGCTGGCTGATTAACATGAGATAACATTTGTTTTAGCTTGTAATCTGCTTTATTTTGTTTGTTAAAAATTTATTCCCATAGTCCAGAGCCACCATAATACTGTTTCTAGCCAACCTTTTGTCGCTTTAGCCATAGCTATCCTTTTACTAGTTTTAGCTTCTATTTACTATTTTACTATCTTTGATGACTTTTTGATATTTTCATTAAATAAATAAATAAATTTTCTTTGAAATCTGCTTCAGCATACGTGCTTTTTCTTCCTCTTGCGGTTTAGCTTTTAGCCTGTCTTTTGCTACTATGTTTCTAAGTAGCTTTTTGCTAACTGTAGCTAACCCATTGCTACTTTTAGCTTTTAAGTCAGCTTTCGATAACTTTTAGTTACTTGCTAGCCTTTTGCTACTTATAGCTCGACTTTTGCTACTTTTGCTACTTTTAGTTAGTGTTTTGCTATTTTTAGCTCTTTGCTCTTCTATTACTACCTTTAGCTTCTATATACTGTTTTTTTGGAGTGTTTACATTTAGCTAGCCTTTTGCTACTTTAAGATTTTATCAAACAATCTGACCATTTATACACAAAATTTAGCACATCGGGTAAAAAGAAAAGATAAGCCACAAACAAGCTATTCTTTAGCTGTTAGCATACCGTTTGAGAGGGATCTAGCTGGGGGAAGGGGGGCACTTGTCTTCAATGGAAAAATAATAGAGCGATACATATTCTTCATTCATGAAACAACTGAACTCCAACCACAGCTTGTTTTCTGGATCTTTTAGCTTTAGCCGCCTAGTTTCAGCATAATGTTGGTTTAGTAAAGTTATTCTGAAATCAGCACTCATGCTTTATTTTCACAGAAAATGCCATTTTTTTAGTTTATATTATAAGGCAGAAAGTATATCTGAAGTGTTTTATATGTTTGTTCATTTTCATTCACGCATGTAACCCACTCCAACCTTGTTGTGCTGGTAGTTTTTATCCTGTTATTGCCATTTCTTGTCACCACGGCGCCTAACATTTTTTGTGAAAACTAAGCATTAAATTCTCCCTTCCAACATGTTAGACATGTACAGTAGGACAGGTTTGTCAGATCATTTAAAAACAGAAATACTTCACACATTTTCTTCTGGAGACAGACCAGTACTTTTCTTGCAAGTCGGAGCTTTGTACAGTGTCAAAAATGTGTTTCTAAATTTTCTTGTTAAGATGCACAAATATGCCTATACAGTATGACATAAATTTTCTTGTTAAGATGCACAAATATGCCTATATGACATAAAATACAATCATAAATTTAACAAAATAGTTTTTAAAATGCGGTGCTGTTCCTTTGCTAATCCATGTTTGTTGGTTTGAGTTAGTAATATTTGTTGTTTATTATGGTTAACCAAGTTTATAACCACTTTAGCAAACAACCAATACAGCTGTTTTCACTGTAATGGTCAGGTCACATCAGTGACTTGTTCCACCGACCGGTTTGTGAATAAACAGCCTTTGTGTCGTTTTACCGCCACCTAGTGGTCACACAGGTTAAACCAAGGGTGCCCTTTTACCTGCATTCACCTACGAGCCTCGAATGGGTCACCTAATAAACCAAACTGGTATTTAGCTGCATACCTGGGCAAACTCTTCTGGTAATGCATCGATGGCACGATGCTTTCGTGCAGAAACTCTGGAGAAGACGTTTTGCTTCCGTAGCACCGTGAAAACAGCAGCGCGCCGCTTCGACAATGAATCAGACTCGCAGGTTTCCTCAGAGAAACAGCGCATCGTGCTGAGAGTAAAGAGGCCATAATGTTAGCTAAATGGCCGGACAAATGCTGGGTTTTAGTCCCCAACAGAAGCACAACGAACGGCTAAACGTGACACAAATAAACCCTAAAGAGACAAGCGCCTCACGGCTGTCGGCAGGTAAGAGCTACAGCTAACAAGCTAGCATTAGCCGCATTTATGTCCTTTTTTTGGTTTGTTTTAAAATATAAGTTGACACGTTTGGCGCGTTCTGTAGTTGTCTCCAAATTACGTTAATTCAATGGCAAATTGTTAATTGCCACGATGACAGAAAAAAAGACACAAGAATGAATAAAATTAACAGGAAGTTTGACTGGGATAGTGTGTCACGTGACTACATGGGCATGGCCTGACTGCTGCTAGTTGCGTTCAAGAGCCGCGAGAAAAATAGTTTTCCAGCCAATTTTGTAGGATGGCGCATGTCTGTCGATAGCATTTAATTAATTTATTTATTTATAATTTAAACCACAAGTAGCAAAATGCTTCATAAAGGCTAAAAAGTGCAATTTATCTTATTTCGTCTCGTTTCGTCTTTCGGACGAAAGACGAAACGTTTCTAAATTTTTTTTTGCTTTGTTTTGTTTTATTTTTTGAATGTCCAGAGGACCAGACTTAGCTTTTTTAGATTTTTCTACCTGGATTATTGAGCATGCATCAGAGAATTTATCTTATTGTTTTTAATCATAAAAATGACAAACATTAGGGTGAAATGATAAATTACATTAAAATTAATCCATTTAGAACATTTAAACGTCTTCCTGTATTATAACATCAATTTGACTTAATCTAATAAAGCAAAACAGTATGTTAATTCCGATGTGGAGATTTTTAATAGTATTTTTTTTCTGTCTTTTATCTTGAATTTTCATTAGTGTGTGCATCATGTGTTTTTTAAACGTTTGGTTTAATAAAGTTTTAAAATCAGCAATTGGCAAGCAACCCCAGCCCTACTCCAAACAAATATAAACAGCTAATTTACAAAATAAAATATATATCATTATATAAATACCTTCACAATAATATATAAATACACACAGGTCAGAACGTTTGGTTTAACAGGACAGAAAGTAAACTCTGTGCTCAATTCACCACCAGAGGGCGGTGTTTCCCTGCTCACAGGGAATTTCACCAGCAGCACCATTAAGAAGGTCAAGGTCAATGTTTCTTTATTGTCATTCCCATCGCATGTGGTACATGTGGTGGGACGAAATTGTGTACTCAGGGTCCCAGTTACATCCTACAAAAGTTTAAATTATAATAAGATCCAAGATATGAACTAAGAAATATGCTAAACACTTAGTGCAAAAACAATACACCGAACATGAGTCTGTGTGAGCAGATGCGTACGAATGAATCCAGCAGCATGAAATAGATCAGCAGCATGGATAGATCAGCAGCATGGATAGATCAGCAGCATGGATAGATCAGCAGCATGGATAGTCAGCAGCACATAGCAACAATCAAAGTGGCATTAGTGATTTTTTTTCACAGTGGTGATAATCATGGTTTGATATTCATAAGTCTAATAGCCTCAGGGTAGAAGCTGTTCCTCAGCCTAGTGGCTCTGCACTTAATGCTCCTCAACCTTCTGACCGAAGAGAGCGGGGCAAAAAGTGTGTGTGCTGGGTGAGTGGGGTCCTTCATGATGCAGGTGGCCCTCTTCCTGCATCTAGAGGAGTAGATGTCTGTGATGGTGGGGAGACTGACTCCAACAGACTTCTGTGCAGCCTTCACCACTCTCGAGTCATCCATCCATTATCTTTACCCGCTTCTTCCTTTTCAGTTTGCGGGGGTCACTGGTGCTTATGTCCAGCCATCACTGTACAAGAGGCAAGTACAGGCCGCAAGTCCATCACAGAGCCACAAAGAGACGAACAACCATTCACTCTCTCAATCACACCTAGGGACAGTTCAGAGTTACCAATCAGCCTAACATGCATGTTTTTTATCTGTGGGAGAAAACCCACACATACACGGACAGAACATGCAAACTCCACCCAGAAACGTCCAGGGCTGGGATTTGGACCGGCGACCTTCTCACTGAAAGGCAGCAGCTCTACCAGCTGAGCCACTGTGCTGCCCCGACCATAAATATCAGATTAATATACCTTTTTTCTGTAATTATGATTAGAGCACTTCAAAGAAAGTGCAATTATGTTCCTGAGATTAATATGTGAAATTCATAAATCATTGAAAACATGTCATTTTCACTTTTTGTCTGCCAAAACACACTCATAAACTACAACACATCTGTGCGCTAAGGTAATTAGGCAGCACTGTAAAGGCCTCGGCAGAGCTCTGCGTAAGGCTGTATGCCGTACGTATGCAGAGGCACAAGCGTAGCCCCGCAGGGCACGAACGTGCAAAGCTCAAATTTTACGACCGCATACGCGAGGCGCGTTGTCTCACAATAAACTGCCCAGCGCCGGACTGTTTTGTATGAGACACAAATGTATTAAATTCCCTTTCTTCATCCCTGATCTGGACTTTTCTTTTGTTTTTTTGCCAAAAGTCAAGTGATCGCTTCCTCCTCCGACTCCATGACTGAAATGATGAGAAATGAATGAATTTGTCACGAGCGAATTAAACTCGGGTCCTACGTGGCTGCGCGAGGTTCTGTGGATTTCCTGGTGGGCTGTGGGCTGCAGGACCAGCGCTCCCTGTTTTTATTTTTATTTTTTAGAACTTTTTATTAACATATAAAGTTTAGAACACCGCAGCGGCTGCAGCCTGAGCCAGCTCGTGCCTTTTTTTCCCCCCCACCCGACCTGTCAATCAATTCAGTAGGCGTGTCAGCAAATGACCAATCAGCGACCTCAGTTTGTCCCGTAGGTAAACGCTCTGCGCGCAGCTGCTCAAATTACGACAAGAATTTGGAGCGAAAACGTGAGCATTTAACGCGAGAACGAACGCAGAGCTGTGCTGGTGAACGCGTGCGCACAGAACACGCGCGTAGAGCGGCGTACAGGCCGTACACAGAGCTCTGCCTGGGCCTTAATCCTTAGGTCAATATATAGCTCTCAGAAACACGGGTTGTTGTGTAGGAACACAACTTTATTTAGTTTTGAAACTTTTTAATAGTTCAGAATCTTGGAGATGTAGGAAAAAAACAACTTTATTAATATTTATTAATGTCAACAGGACAAATACATTTAGAGACAGGAAACAAACTCGCAGCAGCTTTTAGAGTCAATAACACTTCCTGTTAAATTATCGGTGTTGTTGATTTTGAAGACTAAAAACCTTTCTGACACAGTTTAGCCCTCACATAAAACAGCAAATGAAAACATTACAAAACTGATTAAATTTGTCTCAGTATCTCTGATGTACTGTATGGGGCTGCTTTAAAATCAGAAATATGCTTTGTTTTCATGCTTTAGTAAATTGGGGATGCGTGCCATCACCCCGGTACCCTTTGGTAATCACTGACAGCGTTTAATTCTGTCTTTTTTTTATACTATTTTGCCTCAGAAAGACGAATCTTCCTCTAGCAAAGTTTAAAACACACTTTTAAAAGTCCTTAATGAAAACATGCTGCCAGTTCGATGCGCTCTGACATCCACACATCGTGTCTGAAGGGCCGCGGAGGCCGGAAGAAAAAACCCGGAAGTGGTGTTAGCAGACCAGCTGGCAAAGGACGAGCTTCTCTTTAGTTTGTTTAAGCCGCGGAGCTGTTTGTCCCCCAAACTTCACAGCAAAATGCCGGAGATACTGACACCGAGGTGAGGATAAATGGAGGTTTGCTGCGTGACAGTGAATAATTCAAGATTTTCACGTACTATCAGGCTAACTCAGGCTGAAATACTGGGTAAAATGTGGTGAAAACATGATTTGTGCGTGACAGTGAATAATTCAAGATTTTCACGTACTATCAGGCTAACTCAGGCTGAAATACTGGGTAAAATGTGGTGAAAACATGATTTGTTGCTATATTTAAGAATTTCATTATTTTCCTTTATTTAAACAACTGTATTTAAAGATATTAATGACATTTTTTATTGTAGCAACACAGAGATACATGAATCTACTACTGCAAAAAAAAAAAAAAAAAAACTGAAAAATTAGTTCAAGTTTATGTTTATGTTTGTTTATTAAATTTGTTCATTTTTTTACAAAAGTAATTCCGTGTTGTGAACAAGTTTTAATCTGCTGCTCTTTTTTAATTTTTTAAAATCTTTTTGTCAAGTAAATGTGAAAAAGGACAAATGCTTTAGGGTACCCAGCTGGTGGACCAAGGTCCAGATCCTGGCCCAAATAAAGTTTAATCTGGACCCAGATCTGTTCCTAAATGTCAGAATAAAATATTTTATATACATTATTTTTTACATGCTAACATTATTTTGTTATTCCTTTTCCACAGCAGAGCTTTTGTTTAATTTATAAGTTTATTTTACACAACATAGCTTTATAAATCCCAGTCCTGGCCTGTGGTTTCAGCTGACGGCACCCAGAGAGGTACAGGCCTGATGTTGAGTGAAGAAAACCAGCACATCTGTCACCCAAAGACAATTCAAGATTTTCATGTTTAAGATTTCTTAAGGCAGACCACCCTGAGTCTAAACTGAAGACCATAGCTCTGAGACATCTACAAGAATAACTACAAATATAATAAATGAGAACCGTCTGCTTTATTTTCATCAGTTAGTCTCTGTTAACCTT
This sequence comes from Garcialebias charrua, assembly GCA_038048925.1. Taxonomy (NCBI): domain Eukaryota; kingdom Metazoa; phylum Chordata; class Actinopteri; order Cyprinodontiformes; family Rivulidae; genus Garcialebias; species Garcialebias charrua. Next base: position 35,995 of record JBBPBX010006142.1, read on the forward strand.
TTTATTACCGTTATGTTTATGTTAAGGATTAAAGCCATTAACACCAGTGCTAGTACTGGACTGGAGGGCTTCAAGGCACATGCTGTGTTCCAAGAAATCAACAAGAAGCTCGAGGAGGTGAGTGTATGCAGGGGTCCACATGAGCGGATTCTGTTTGTCTGAGACAACCTGTTTTCTTCTTGGACAGCCAGAACTTGCCTCGAGGTTGTCTGGTGGAAAACCAAATGAAATACACACGAGTTAAAGTTCTTTGATGCCGTGACGGACCTCCGTCATCTGTAATGACATGTAAAATGAAAGGGGTCTTGTTAGAACCATCTAATCTAATAATGACACCGACGCTGCTTTCAACCAATAAAGAGAAGCAGAGTCACAGTTTGAGCCAATCAGAGCAGAGCAGGGCGGGTCCTGCTGTCTGCTTCCTGGTGAGACCGGGCGTGAGCAGCAGAGAGAAACTGCAGCTGGAAGCTCACCTGCAGCTGGAAGCTCACCTGCAGCTGGAAGCTCACCTGCAGCTGGAAGCTCACCTGCAGCAAGCCAAGGAGGACACCCCCCACTCCCCAGTGAAGGTGATGACATGTTATTAAACTTCTGTGTTCGCACGTGACCAATACACTGCAGCCGGGAGAAATACCAGAACTGATACACCATCATCCCACCCCCTCCCGCACCGCGCCCCCACCTCCCCGGACACCTGAATGTAAAATGGAACTCATTAAATGTTAATGTGTTCGACGCGTCGTCCAGACTCCGTATGAAACTATGCTTCTAGTTTTTATATCGCTTAA
>JBBPBX010006142.1:37029-48361 GCA_038048925.1 Garcialebias charrua
TTCATTCATTCATTCAACCTTTATTTAGTCAGGTAAATCTTTTGAACCTCATGGGCTCATTTACGAAAGCGACCTGCTAAAACTAAAGAACAATGAACAGCAATGGTAGAATTTCCTTAAACAATAAACAATCAAACAATAAACAATAGAAAACAAAAGAGAGAGAAAAAAAATATATATATATATATATATATATATATATATATATATATATATATATACATATACACATTCCTCCTTTTAACAAAGTATCAAAAAACTAGCAAAACATTATAAGGTAGACGTATAAAATCAAAGACAGGAACAAATCTGCATTGGTTTTTGCCAGGATTCCAACAGATTCTGAAAACCATTTAGAGAAGTCAAGGTCGAGAGCTTCAGATCTTTTTGTAAGATATTCCATGAAGCAGGAGCAGAGTAGGAGAAGGCCCTTTTTCCAAGTTCAGTCCTCACTGACGGAACACTGCAGGTAATCATGTCCTGAGAGCGCACACTGTAGCTGCACTCACGCAAAGACATGTAGGAGGAGATGTATGAGGGCAGCAGACGGATATATATATATATATATATATATATACATACATACATACATACATACATACATGCTTACATACATACTGGTGTGTGTGTTCAGAGAAATGCATTTGTGGCATTTCAGGATATTGTGTGAAGTCGAGGGAAAAATCAGTTCAGAGTCAGAGAGAATTTATTGTCATTTGCACCGCATGTGGTACATGTGATGAAAACGAGATTATGTACACAGGGTCCCAGTTACATCCAACAACAAAATGTAAGCGAAAAACAGTAATAACATCTAGGATTAACTAAGAAAAACATCAACTAGAAATACACTAAGCCCTAATGTAATAGAAAAACATCATTACAAACAGCAGCACGAACACGAGTCTGTGTCCACTCATTTCTATGGTTTTATGTATCAGGACGTATCAATATCTTTTCCAGATTCTAAAATTGTTCAAAGTTAACCTCAAGTGTACAAAAACCAGATTTAGTTTTTGGACCTCGAGCCATGTGTTGCCACATATACCGGTAGATGATCTGTGAAAATATATAATTTTTAATACTGCTTATTTTTGACTCTAAAATGCCTGTCTAGCACTTGAGAAATATGACAAAATGTTTTGCCATATGCAGTGCAGAAGTGTTTGGTTCACAACATGTAAAACCTCTTCTGTATTTTATTGTAGGAAGGCGAGCAGTTTGTGAAAAAGATTGGAGGAGTGTTTGCCTTCAAAGTGAAGGATGGCCCGGATGGACAGGAAGCAACGTGGGTGGTGGATGTAAAAAACGGCAAAGGCTCTGTTCACAATGACAAAGGTGGGAAAACCAGTGGTTCCCAGCAATGGTCCTTGAGGAACACCATCCTGCATATTTGTGTTGTTTTCCTGCTCCAACACACCTGATTCAGCAATTTAATTGTATCAAGTTCTACAGAAGCCTGTTAGTCACCCATTGATTCAAATCAGGTGTGTCAAAGCAAGGAAACAACTAAAATATGCAGGATGGTGTTCCTCAAGGACCAGTGTTGGGAACCCCTGTGTTATGGATAGAAGAGGTGGAGATTTAGCTTAAACTTAAAGACATACAGTATGTGTCAACTAAGTGCTGTTGATCTCCACCCTTCAGATAAGAAAGCAGATTGCACCATCTCTATGTCGGACACGGACCTGCTGGCTTTGATGACGGGGAAGATTAATCCACAGACCGTGAGTATTCAAGGTTTTTCTTCTTTGTTTATAAAGCACAATGTTCATCAAATCATCTGTGTTTAGCTTTGTATTGAGGACTGAAACTGTCATAATAAAGCCGGGAATAAGCTAGAGCAGTGTCATTTCCTTTTAAAATGCAGATGAATGCTTATTGCTGAAAGATTTCTGCTGAAAGCTGCTGGAATAATCTGAAACCAGCTGAAAAGGTTTCCTCGCTGAACTGTGAACTGAATTTGAACAGCTGACATTTGCTGAAAACACAAAAGTAAAAGTAGAAAACCGGCCAAAATGTGTAGAAAAAGCTTAAATAGGCAGAGAGGTTGAGTAGATGACAAATAATCTGAAATTAGCACAAAAAATGTGAAAAAAAAACAAACAAAAAAAACCCCTGAAACCATCCAAAAGAAGCTAAAAGGAGCACAAAAGTTTAAATTATAGGCCAAAAAAGCAGAAAAAAGCTAAAATTAACATAAAAATATCTAAAAAGTAGCTAGAAAGGAATATGAATGCAATTGGCAGAAAGAAGATGAAAGGAGCATCAAATTAGCTGATAAAATCTGAACAAAAGCTAAAACGAGCAGGAAAAGGTTGTAAACAGCTCAAAGGGTTTGAAGGAGGTGAAGAGCTCCATTCATTTTCAATGAGGAAAACATGGCCGACAAAGCTAAATACCAGAAGTCCCAGCAGGAATGTCCTGAATGAGCCGAACATTTTCATACATGAATTGTTGAAAATGAACGGAGCTTTCTTCACCTCCTTCAAACCTTTTACTGCTCATTTAAGTGTTCTTGTCATCTTTTCAGCCTCTCTGTCTTTTTCAGCTTTTCCATTTTCCATTTCCCTCTGCTTTTATTTTCCTGAGCTGTTCAAATTCAGCTCACACTAACAGTTTGGAGCCGAAACGTTTTCAGCAGAAATCTTTCAGCAGTAAGCGTTGCCGCTGCATGTTCACAGGAAATGGCACTTGTCCAGGTATGTTTTGTATTTGCAGGTCCTAAATTAAAATCATAATGTTCTTTTAAAAAAAAGTGACTCAAACTTGCAGAAGCCCTTTATTTTGATTTCCATCAAATAACTCTAAAATGATGTCATATGTATAAAAGTAGATCAAAACAGACTTGATCGAAGGCTGCAGTTTAATCGCAGCTCTAAATGTTGGGGGTGATCTTTGTGAGGGTCTTTTCCTCTGAGATTTCCTTTGCAGTGTTTTGAATCTCTTGAATCCCAGAGGTATTGCCTTCTGCCATTTAATGCTCAAACCTAGAGTTTTTAAACTACCTCCACTTGTCTGTTTGTGAACGTGGATTTCTGGTTACTTTTCAACACAAAGGCAGATGGATCATTTCATTTTGCCTCTTTGTGTCATTAAACCGTCCTCACTTGTGTCCACTGAGTCCAAGTGGTTATTTTTTAACATCCACTGCTCATTTGAGTGATTTCAACCAGTTTATTTTGGCATGTGTGCCACACGGTTTCCTGACATGTCATAAGCCTTTGCTGCCATTGCCCCACTTTTCCTACCGGGTTGACTTAATCTCTCACGGTAACTTAAAACCAGCAGCACATAGTTCTCTGTAACACTGCTACCCCCGCGACTCTGCCTCTGATTCCAAGCTTTTCTGAAAACGTTTTTGATTCCCTCTGATTCCCAGGCGTTTTTCCAGGGCAAGCTGAAGATCACGGGGAACATGGGCCTAGCCATGAAGCTCCAAAGCCTGCAGCTGCAGCCGGAAAAAGCCAAACTGTAGAGGAGACGCTCGGCGGAGCTGCAACTAAACTGTGCAACCACAGGAAGTCTGGAAGCAAGTGTTAGACATGAACCACTTCTCCTGGCAGAGCAGCGGTCCAACTGGACAATAACATAGATGGACATAGATCGTTTCTTAACCGAGTCCCCGTATGTCCACACTTAGGACAGGTGATCTCTGCTCTGTGACACAAATAACTTTTATGTTCGGGTTTTAATAAACTTCCATAACAATAAAAATGTAATTGAATGTGAAATCCCCAGTGTGTTTAGAGGAGAACACATTCAAACTAATTTCACATTTATAAACCCAGCAGTACAAGTGCCTCCCTGAGTGACTCAGATTCACCAGTTTTTGACTTTGGCTGCCCAAAATGTTAATGACTGGCGTAATATATATTTATATATATATATTTTGGCTGTACAATTAAGTCTTCTGATTAAATTAATCTTTGTTATCTTTGACTTGTCTGTCTTTGCCGTTGTTGCAACATTAAACAGTCTTTAAAGGCCTCTTGTTTCTGATAGTCCTGCAGCATGAACAGTTCATGTGAGGCTTAAATCTCACTCGTGGGTTTCTGACACGACATCGACCTGATTCCCGACCGCCACGCTGCACATGCCATGGCTAACAGGCAAATCTTTTAACTGGCTTTAACCTAGATTCCTCTGCAGCTCTTGGTGTTTTCTGGGTTTTGCTGTGATGTCACACTGCAGGGTTTATTGTATTGGTTGATGTGAATACTTTTAAATAACACACAATCACTGCCTCTTTATTTTAAAATCCCGATTCAGAAATGTTGGGATGTTGTGTAAAATGTTTTAACGATAAAATTCTCAAACTCATTTTATTCACCAAGAAATTATGAATAAGAAAATGTAATTTTGTTTTTACGGCAGCAACACATCTAAAGAAAGTTGGGATTTAAAATAAAATAGCTGAAGGAGCAATTTGCAACTAACTAGGTTAATTGGCAACAGGCCAGTAAGGGGACTGGTTCTAAAAATATATATTTTTAAGAGAAGCTGAATCTTGGAAGTAAAGATGAGCAGAAGTTCACCGGCGGACTGCAAAACACCCCAGCTACAGTTGTGTTTGAATTAGTAGCTGTCCAACTACACTAACCAGATCAGTGTTTTTTGGTAAGTCATATCACACAGGAAATAATTTACTAGGTGTAGAGTCAGAAACCAAACAGAACCAGCATACATTATATTGTTCCTGAATCTGATTGAAACAGGCATGTTCAAAATAAAGGCAGTTCAACTACTGAGGTCGTTCTCTCTGTGAAGACACATGTCAATCAGGTGGCCTTTTTTTTAAAGGATGAACCAGCTCGTGTACAAGCATTTCTCTGAAAAGCTGACAAAAATGGGTAGTTCCAGGCGTTGTTCAGAAGAACGGCGTACTTTAATTAAAAACATTGACCAGAGAGGGGAAAACTTATATGTGCAGGAAAATATAGGCTGCTCAGCTAAAATGATCACTGCTTTAAAATGGAAAGCATAACCAACTACTGTAGACGTGGAAGAAAACGAAAGACTACCATTCAGATGGACTGAAGAATCGTCAGAAAGCAAAAACTCCGCTAATGATTGGCTCCAGGCTGATCAAAGAAAGTCTGAACGCTGAGGACTGTGACAATTAGAAGATGCCAGCGTGAAGCCAATCTATTGGCAACAAGCCCCCGCTGAGTCCCACTGTTAAAAAAGATGTGTTGAAGAGGATAACATTTGCTAAAGAAAGGACATCAACTGTCCTAAAAAGAAATGGAAAGACATTTTGTAGACTGATGAAAGTAATATTGTTCCTTGTGAGCCCACAGGCTGCAGACAGTTTGTCTGACGATGCCCAAACACTGAATTCAAGCCACAGAACTCTGAAGACGGTGAAGCGTGGTGGTTCAAGCATCGTGTCATGGAGACTGTTCACTTACTATGATGTCAGGCCTGTTTATCACATACATAATCATGGATAAGATAACTATACCATCACTGGACCCTGTATTCACTGGTTAACTGGACATCATTAACCTCACGCATACTCTTCCACTGGTACAGTTTCATCCTACATGTCTTTGTGTGAGTGCAGCTACAGCGTGCTCTCAGGACATTATTACATGCAGTTTCCCCTCACTGAGGGACTGAACTAGATAAAAGGGTCTTCTCTTACTCTGCTCCTGTTTCCTGTAATATCTTGCAGAAAGATCTGAAGCTCTTGACCTTGACCTCTCGAAGTGGCTTCAAACAGCTGCTAAGTTCATGGGAAAAACCAGACAGACATGTTTTTGTTTTTAGTGTTCTACATCACAACCTAGCTGCTTTTGTTTCATTTTCTTCCATCCATCCATTATCTTTTATCCGCTTCTTCCATTTTTGGGTCACGGGGGTCGCCGGTGCCCATGTCCAGCAATCACTGTGCGAGGGGCGGGGTACACCCCGGACGGGTCGCAAGTCCATCACAGGGCCACATAGAGACGAACAACCATTCACTCTCTCACTCACACCTAGGGATAATTTAGAGTTGCCAATCAGCCTAACTTGCATGTTTTTGGTCTGTGGGAGGAAACCGGAGTACTCGGAGAAAACCCACGCATGCACGGAGAGAACATGCAAACTCCACCCAGAATGGCCCTCGGACCGGGATTTGAACCAGGGACCTGCTCGCTGAGAGGCAGCTGCTCTACCAGTTGTGCCACCGTGCTTCATTTTTCTAAATACAAATTTATTTTACTTGTTCTCTCAATTTGTATGCTTTTTTTATAATTGTCTACTGTTGTCATCACTCTTTGTTAAAATCAGGTCTCTCTTGCTAATGAGTCCCCAAGGCTCAATGAAACTAACCTGTATAAATAAAGGTTGAATGACTGGATCAGTTGGGTGCAATGTGGGATGGGTGGTGGCCGAGGGCGGGGACCCTGGCGGTCTGATCCTCGGCTACAGAAGCTGGCCATTGGGACATGGAATGTCACCTCTCTGGTGGGGAAGGAGCCTGAGCTAGTGTGTGAGGTTGAGAGGTTCCGGCTAGAAATAGTCGGACTCACCTCAACGCATGGCTCTGGCTCTGGAACCAGTTTCCTTGAGAGGGGTTGGACACTCTTCCACTCTGGAGTTGCCCCTGGTGAGAGGCGCCGAGCAGGAGTGGGCATACTTGTTGCCCCCCATCTTGGTGCCTGTACGTTGGGGTTCACCCCGGTGAACGAGAGGGTAGCCTCCCTTCGCCTACGTGTGGGGGGACGGGCTCTGACTGTTGTTTGTGCCTATGCGCCAAACGGCAGCGCAGATTACCCACCCTTTTTGGAGTCCTTGGAGGGGGTATTGGAGGGTGCGCCTCCTGGGGACTCCCTTGTTCTGCTGGGGGACTTCAACGCTCACGTGGGCAATGACAGTGAGACCTGGAGGGGTGTGGTTGGGAGGAACGGCCCCCCTGATCTGAACCCGAGTGGTGTTCTGTTGTTGGACTTCTGTGCTCGTCATGGATTGTCCATAACGAACACCATGTTCAGGCATAAGGGTGTTCTGGGCATGTCCCACCGGGAGGAGGCCCAGAGGAAGACCCAGGACACGCTGGAGGGACTATGTTTCTCGGCTGGCCTGGGAACGCATTGGGATTCCCCCAGAGGAGCTGCTCCATGTGGCTGGGGAGAGGGAAGTCTGGGCCTCCCTACTTAGGCTGCTACCCCGCGACCCGACCCCGGATAAGCGGACGAAAATGGATGGATGACTGGATCAGTTTGCATATACTGTATCAAAATACCTGAAGGGATCGTGTTGCCTTATGCTGAAGAGGAAATGCGCTTGTAATGGGTGTTTCAACAAGACAACCCCAAACGCACCAGTTAACGAGCATCATCTTGGTTATGGAGTGGTCAGCCCAACCCTTGGAACTGAATCTGATTGAAAACTTGTGGGGTGACATGAAAAATGCTCTCTATAAGGCCAAATCAAGAAATGCAGATGAATTGTGGAATGTTGTCAAATCGTGCTGGGCTGGAATACCTCTGGACAGGTGCCAGAAGTGGGTTAATGCCATGCAACACAGATGTGGAGCAGTTCTCAGAAACTGTGGCTATACAACACAATCTTAGTTTAGTGAATCACAGGAATGATAAATACTAAATACAGTATATTTATACAGTAAATATTAGTTTGTCAGGGAAAATGCAGACACTGCTGTGTTTTTGGATGGCCCAATGTTAATTTTTATTTTTTCTGTAAAGTGATTAAACAATTTCCAAATAATGTTCCTGAATGGAAAACTGAAGACTTTGAACATCCCATCAACTAAAAGTTCATAATTTCAAGGGATTTCAAGAATCTGTCTCTGAGCTCAAAGGACGAGGCTGGATGGATGGATGGATGGATGGATGGATGGATGGATGGATGGTCGTGATCTTTGGGCCGTCAGGGGCCACTGAGTTAAAACCAGGTCTGGTTCTAAACACGGTTCATCCACAGATGCTGCTTAAAGCTCTATCAGACAAAGAAGAAGCCAGATGTGAACACCATCCAGAACCTCTCTCTGGACCAGATCTTATTTCAAATGGACTGAGGTGAAGTCCAGAACTGTTCTGTGGTCAAATGGATCCAAATTTGAAGTGACTTTTAGAAACCACAGCTGCCATGTCTCCTGTACTAAAGGGGAGGGGGACCATCCAGTCTGTCGGTGCAGCTTCAAAGCTGGCCTCTCTGCTGTGGGGGTGCATTAGCACTGCTGGCAAGGAAAGCTTATACATTTTGAAAATCCCCATCAATGTAGAACAAGACTGTAAATACAGGTTTTAGATCAGTATGTGGTCCCATCCAGCAATGAAGACTCAGGCTGCAGTCTGATAGAAAAACCTAAAATATTTATTTGTGACAAACTACAATAGAGAAAAGGCACATTTAGTAAATTATAAATAAAAACAAAGCAGTTAATTCTAACCTATAATGAGTTTGTTTTTAAGAATACTTACCAGTAATCACTTTAGTTTGGATATTAATAATACATTTAAAAAGCTGCACCAGAAGCAACAAAATTTGAAATAACACAAGCATCATTAAAAACAACCATTCGTAGTTAAAAATGGTACACAATGCTGTAAAACACTGATCCAACAGTTTGAGAAACCACAATAAGTTTTTTTCTGTGATCTCCATCTTCTAACCAAGCTTGTTTGAGGTAGACTGAGGCCAAGTGGAAAACCAAACTTCCTGTAAATACGTGATCGTTGTTAAGGAAAGCTTTGCTTATTTCAGCAAGATAATAGCAAAACACAAAGTCTTTACTCAGATTTATGGTGCTTCTTGACCTGCTTGTAGTCACTCACCCCCGACAATGTTGGATCCATATCCAGTATATAACGATACAAAATTATTTCACTGTCAGAATGATGAGTTCAGTTCCCACCAACAGAATTGTAAACCTTTGACTCACGTTTTGGGCCTGAATGACTGCTGAAACTCTGCTGTGTATCCATGTGACACGGAGCAAACTCCACATTTCCTTTGTGTCTCATCCGGCTCTTCAAAACATTGTGATCCATGTCAAGACTGGCTTATGATATTAGGGCCACATCTGGCCTGTGGAACACTTGCCAGGGCTGTAAGTGAGCCAAAACTGCTGAAAGTGGCCCAGATTAGACATCGGAGGAACCATTGTCCTTTGAAATGAGTTAAAACCTTTTGAGGAGTTTTAGACAACAAAGCCAGAAAAAATGTAAACTTTATTATAGACATTCAGGGTAGACAAGCAGTACGCCGATATTCCCTGTCACGAGGAATTTGAACAGTGAATGTTTGTAGTTTTGGAGATGTTTTGAATGCAAGTAAACGTTAAAGCTGCAGTATGTAAGTTTTCTAAAAATATATTTTTAACATATTTCTTCACTCTGTCACTATTTCCTGACAGACTGATGTTAGACAAAGTAATCTCTGAAAAAAAACTATAGTCCCCTTGCTTCTCTAAAAGCATTTCTAAAAACCCACAGTGACCCGCCGTTAACCAGCCAATAAAAACAGAGTTTTTAACCAGCCAATAAAAACAGAGTTTTTAACCAGCCAATAAAAACAGAGTTCACTTCTCACGCCCCTAACCCACGCCCCCGCCTGTCCCAGCCCCAGCGGCCGCGCACGTTCTCGTTCAAAGGATTGCAAAGCAATGCAGGACTGTTTTGTATGTGACACAAATGTATTAAATTCCCCTTCTTCATCCCTGATCTGGACTTTTCTTTTGTTTTTTTGCCAAAAGTCAAGTGATCGCTTCCTCCTCCGCTGACTCCATGACTGAAATGATGAGGAAATGAATGAATTTGTCACGAGCGAATTAAACTCGGGTTCAACGTGGCTGCGCGAGGCTCTGCAGATTTCCTGGTGTTCTGGTGTGCTGGACCAGCGCTCCATGTTTTTATTTTATTTTTTAGAACGTTTTATTAACATATAAACATAGAATATCGCAGCGGCTGCGACAGGACATGCAGTGGAGGCGGAGCTATGGAGGCTGAGCTGAAGTTCAGCGAGAGCAAGGGGGAGGGACCAGAAACGTGTCTTGTTCAAAATTTTTCTAAGTTCCAGCGTGTTCCAAAAACTACATATTGCACCTTTAATGTATTTGGTGCAACATGTTCAAATATGTAGGAGTTACACTGTGGAGAACAGAGGGAGGTTTCTTTTTATTTTGTCTCCCAAGGCTACACTAAGTGATGGATCCTGGAGAGGAGAGAACAGTTTTATCCACCACCAGGAGCGATGGAGGAGCCAGGGGGGCAATAGCATAGTTTCCCCAAATTATATCTTCTTCTTCTTCTTTCGGCTTTTCCCTCTTCAGGGGTCGCCACAGCGAGTCATCCTCCTCCACCTCACTCTGTCCTCTGCATCCTCTGTCCTCAAAGTTTCCCCAAATTATATATACCTGTATATATAAAATATGGTGGCAGCCATCTTGGATTTTGGCATGGCAACTCAATTTTAGACTAGAACATTTCTTGCAGCTAGATGTAGCCCCACAGCAAAATGGAAGTGAGTATCTCACTTATTTTTCAAGTTATCATACTCACAACATGGACGGACAGACTAACTGACCAACTGAATGGTTGATTGATTGATGTCCAATTCCTAGAAAGGTCTAGAGTCAAATAAAAAAGTCCTGTAAAATTCATTTTTTGTGTCATGTCATGTTAGTGTAGTGGCCATCTTGAAACTTGTTGGCTCCAAAGCAGGGATGGGCAACATTTTTCCAAAAGGGCCCAAAACAGCTGGAAAATATAATTAGTTTGAGGTGCATAACCTGGAGGACTTGTTTTAAGTATTTTATTGTTGTAGCATAGTTAACATCCTTGATACAAAATATGTCTCCACAATTACACTTTTTAGCAATTTAAGACATACTTTCTGTAAACTGTCTCTTGTGACAATAAAAAAATTACTTAGTCTTTAAAGTTCAGTCTAGAGCTGAACACACAAAAACCTTAAAAGATTAAGCCTGTTTTAATCTAATGTCTTTTTTATGTATTTGTCAAAAATGTTTATTTTAAACTTCAAGTTTCATTGTTTGCAGGTTTTCATTAACAGTTTTTCAAGTTATTTGCTTCTTAAATAAGAATTTGGGGACTGGATGCAAACTGTCCAAAGGCCAATTTTGGTCCTCAGACAATGCCACACCTGCACCTGTCTTGGATGTCTATTTGACCTCCAAGTCTGATGTTCAAACATTCAACTCAATATTGACATACAAGCGAGGTTATGGTAAGACATCCATAGTGGACCTTGTTTGCATGTCATGGAGACGTCCAGAATTGGTCTTTGATCGACGGACTCAATATAGACATGATCTGCTCATCCATTTGACGTTTAATGTTTCGTGGGATGTACCAGT
>JBBPBX010006142.1:48429-69506 GCA_038048925.1 Garcialebias charrua
CAATGTAGGGGCGTTATATTTATTTTAGTATTTACATATATGTTAAGGCTTTATAAACACTTCCCACAGTCTTGCAATGTTCTTAACAATGTTCATGCTTGATTATTTTAAATAAACAATCCATGCCGCTTGTACGGCTCATAAAACGGACCCCACCCTCCATTCTTTTTCTGAGGTTGTCTGTTGTGCGCCTGACTGTTGTGTGTCACAGGGACACGATGGGAGAAGACATACCTCACAACCACCCCCTCCTTTCTCTATCTCTGTTGTCAGTGATGTCAGTAACGCATTACAAAGTAACGCGTTACTCTAGTCGGACCACTTTTTTCAGTAATCTAACGCGTTACTTTTTCAAAATCCAGTAATCAGATTAAAGTTACTTATCCAAATTATTGTGCGTTACTTTTTTTGGTCATTTTCTGTAGTAATGTAATTTAATTTTATTTCCTCTATGCGTCTCAGAGAGTGATAAAAAAAAAAAAAAGACGTCTGGTCTATGCAGCAATTTGGTCACCTGCTGTGGCTGTGAAACCTGACACCAGGCGTGACAGAAACTTAAACACTGAGGTGCTCACTGAGCCGAGGGGGAGACTCAGCTTCAAAAACACGGTAAAAACAATTACTTTGTTTGCTGAAAATTATAGCAAAGATGAGTCTGAGCTTAACCGTTCCTTAATAAATTCACAAAATGGTCAAATCAGCTGGATTTAAAAAAGTAGTTTTGCTACGTGCATGCGCGCGGGTGTGACGGCTTCATTTTGTTTAAATTTAGCAAAATAAACGCTTAAAAATATATATTTCTTAGCTGACATTATAGCACAAGTGTTCCTGAGCTTAACCGCTCCTTAATAAATTCACGTAATGGTCAAATCTGCTGGATTTAAATTGTTTTGCTTTGACGTCTTCCAAACGGTGGTGAAAATAAATTATAAATAAATCGAATTTGATCTCAAACATCTCCTACAGCTAACAGTTGTAAATATCCATCCAGTGATTACTTTCAGTAAGTTTCATCAAAATCTGTCGTGTGGTTCTTGAGCTATTTTGCTAACAAACACTAGTTCAGACCTCCAGAGTTCAAGAGGCCGGGCTGAGACAGAGTGAGTCCGAGCAGAGGAGGCTTTTTTCGGACACTTGAGCTGGGAATGGTCGGTGGACTCTAGCGGCCGAAAGTGGTACTAAAGTAACTTAGTAATCTAACTTAGTTACTTTCCAAATCAAGTAATCAGTAACTTAACTAAGTTACTTTTCCCAAGGACTAATCGGTAACTTAACTAAGTTACTTTTTCAATGTAACTATGCCATCACTGTCTGTTGTGACCAACACCCTCAGAAAGAGAAAGGAGTGGTCAGGGTGTGTGTGTGTGTCTGTCTTATACCTGAGTGAGCTGCGCTCAGCCATTCTCTCTTTTTAAAAACTGATTCACTCTTATTTTTCCAACTAAACATTTTCTCTGATATTCTACATTTGTTCCTTTGATCTGTTCATCCCCACTCCCTGAGCAGCAGCGATGGGGAACGACAGACTCCACCCCCTCCTTTCTCTTTCTGAGGCCGTCTGTCACGTTCTCTGAGGTCAGCGGACCAGTTACTTCTCACAGTTCCAGAAACTCATCTTAAACTCAGAGGTGACAGGACCTTCTCTGTAGCGGGCCCAATACTTTGGAACGATTTACCTCTGCTCGTCAGACAGGCCCCCCCTCCCTCTCGGTTTTCAAATCCCGTTTAAAGACCCACTACTATTCTGTTGCTTTTAACACTAGACGATTTGTGTTTGGTCGTTATATTTATTATCTGCGACAATTTTATGTCTATATTCAGTTTTTTTTTTACATCATTTTGTATGTTGCCTATGTGTTGCCTGTTGTTTGTTTGTACAGCACTTTGATTGACCTTGTTGCGGTTTTAAGTGCTCTATAAATAAAATGGTATGGTACAATAGAGAAAGAGAAAGAAGGGGGTGGGGTCTGTCTTTCCCCATTGCCTCTGCTGTGATAGACAGTCTCAGAAAGAGAAAGGAGGGGGAGGGGTGGGGTCTGCCTTTCCCCATCACCAATTGTCTGTTGTGTACAATCTTATGTTGAAAAACCGCAAAAGAGTGAGACTGCGAATGTTGAACGGCATAGTATTGTGGTACTACTGTATCACCCACTTCTGCTCCAACAGGAATGAGTAATAATAATAATAATAATAACAATAATAATAATAACAATAATAATATGTGTTATGTATTGTCATCATTTTATGTTCCCATACAATGGCGAAATTGGCTCTCTGCATTTAACCCATCCACCACCAGGTGGAACAGTGGGCAGCTATTGAAAGCACTCGGGGAGAAACTTGGAGATAGGGTGTGCTGCTCAGAGACACCACAAGATGTGCAATGACTGGAGATCAAACCTGGGACCTTCAGGTCCCGAGTCGGCTTCCCCGCCTCTACCTTTCGACCCCCAGTATTTACAGATGGACGTCCAATAATTACTCTGTGCAAGTTTCATTAAAATTTGTTTAGTTGTTAATGCAACTTTTTGTTAACATACAAACACACAAATACACAAGTAAAAATATGTATTTGTCTAACAGTGACAGGTGATAATATTTCCATTTTCCTGCATTTTTACACACTTTTTATGCAGAATCCAGTTGTTGAATAACTATTATAGTTATTATAGTATCATAAAAGAAGTGGAATGGAGTTTATTTAGCAGCTAATTTCGGTTTTGCTTGTACTTTTCTATTTATAGACTTTGACAGCCTTCTGCATATGAGGAAGTGCAATACTTAATCAGCAGAGCAGAATTTAAAATGCTGCAATGTTTTTAGATTAGGCAGGTCTACAATTATATTTCTGATGTACCCTCCTCCTCTGATGTCACTGTGACCCTGACCTAAATAAATCAGAGTCGGGCGGTACTGATTCAGCTCTCTCTGTGCCTCTGCTGGGTCACAATTATCTGCTGCAAGATGACTGCACTGTACACAAGCTGAGTTTACAATGGAGCAAGCAGGCAGATGATATATTTCTATTTGGAGCAACAACAAGCATTCACAAAACAAACATCTGTCCATGCAACAAAATATCAGGCTTTGAGGTGTTGAACCTAGATGCAGATGAGGAACCCGAGGGTAAAAAAACAAATTTATTTAAATAATCAAAAATATAAATCTGATGTGGCTGCCAACTTACAAAAGTAGTGAACTTGGGGAGAAATTGGAGTACAGATCATGACTGGCAGATGAAGCTCAATCCACAGGGTTTTAAAGAGACACTAACTATGGACGATGACATGCACCTGAGGAAAGACAATGAGGATCAGGTGAGAGCAGGAGGGGCAGTAGCAGAAACCAAGTGAGTGGAAAAACACTGGGGAGAACTTACGTATCACGTTATTACTACATAAGCCCCCAAAAATATTTTCACCAGGTGGCAGCTCTACGCTTCCGTACATTAACACAGGAGGGTGAAAAACTACAGTAAATAGGACTCACAGAGACCTTGCAAAGTCTATACCGGTAATGTGAGAGTTGGACTCCGCCAAGGTTGCCCTTTGTCACCGATTCTGTTCATAACTTTTATGGACAGAATTTCTAGGTGCAGCCAAGGTGTTGAGAGGATCCGTTTTGGTGGCCTTAGAATCACTTCTCTGTTTTTTGCAGATGATGTGGTCCTATTGGCTTCATCAGATCGTGATCTACAGCTTTCGCTGGAGCGGTTTGCAGCCGAGTGTGATGCGGCCGGGATGAGGATCAGTTCCTCCAAATCCGAGGCCATGGTCTTGAGCCGGAAAAGGGTAGCATGCCCTCTCCGGGTCGGGGAGGAGGTCCTGCCCCAAGTGGAGGAGTTTAAGTATCTCGGGGTCTTGTTCACGAATGAGGGAAAACTGGAGCGTGAGATCGATAGGCGGATAGGTGCAGCATCCGCAGTGAAGCGGGCGCTGTACCGGTCTGTCGTGGTGAAGAGAGAGCTGAGTCAAAAGGCAAAGCTCTCAATTTACCGATCGATCTACGTTCCCACCCTCATCTATGGTCATGAGCTTTGGGTTATGACCGAAAGAACGAGATCTCGGATACAAGCGGCTGAAATGAGTTTTCTCCGCAGGGTGGCTGGACTCTCCCTTAGAGATAGGGTGAGAAGCTCAGTCATCCGGGAGGGACTCGGAGTAGAGCCGCTGCTTCTCCACATCGAGAGGAGCCAGTTGAGGTGGCTCGGGCATCTGGTTAGGATGCCTCCTGGACGCCTCCCTGGTGAGGTGTTCCGGGCATGTCCCACCGGGAGGAGACCCAGAGGAAGACCCAGGACACGCTGGAGGGACTATGTTTCTCGGCTGGCCTGGGAACGCCTTGGGATTCCCCCAGAGGAGCTGCTCCAAGTGGCTGGGGAGAGGGAAGTCTGGGCCTCCCTACTTAGGCTGCTACCCCCGCGACCCGACCCCGGATAAGCGGAAGAAAGAGGATGGATGGATGGAGAGACAATGCACAACAAAACACATCCTGACATGAAACAAGGAAAAACTGGAGTCAAGGTTTTAATCTGTTTGACGAGTAGCTGCTTGAGAGCAGCCGGTGCAAGACATTACTGGTAATATTTTTAGGCCTCCATAAAAAAAAGCGTAATGTTTTCAATAATTTCTAGAAAATCAATACAAGATCTAAAGATAGTTGATCCATCCATGTTCCCTTCAGTTCTGAGTGGTTCATTGCAGCATGACAGAAAACATGGCATTCACGTGGATCTGCTGATGGGAAGTCTTTTGTAGAAGGAAAGTGTTCTGCTTGACCGGGAATGTGGAAAGTTCTCAAAAACACAGCAGTGAATTGAACCCTTGTAGGGGAAAACACTGCAAAATAAAACCATGACTAATAATGAGAGCATGTACAGCAGTTTTTTTTTTTTCAGATTGGAAAAGGAATTGATTACATAAACCCAGCTCAGATTGTTTTCCTCTGTGTGAAAACAGCAGCTCAGACGGTATGGGTCTTCCTCTGTAGTCCTTTCATCCATCTTTATTCCTGACTGCAATAAAGCGTAAAAACATAAAAGCACCATCCAGCATTAATGCAATTTATTAAAATGTTGATGCAGACAAATGAAAAACCTGCAAGTCAAATGTAAGAATCACTCTTATGACCCATGACATCAAGTTCCTGGACATCCATTTGACTGTAGCATTCATCCATCATCCATCCATCCATCTTCTTCCGCTTATCCGGGGTCGGGTCGCGGGGGTAGCAGCCTAAGTAGGGAGGCCCAGACTTCCCTCTCCCCAGCCACTTGGAGCAGCTCCTCTGGGGGAATCCCAAGGCGTTCCCAGGCCAGCCGAGAAACATAGTCCCTCCAGCGTGTCCTGGGTCTTCCTCTGGGTCTCCTCCCGGTGGGACATGCCCGGAACACCTCACCAGGGAGGCGTCCAGGAGGCATCCTAACCAGATGCCCGAGCCACCTCAACTGGCTCCTCTCGATGTGGAGAAGCAGCGGCTCTACTCCGAGTCCCTCCCGGATGACTGAGCTTCTCACCCTATCTCTAAGGGAGAGTCCAGACACCCTGCGGAGAAAACTCATTTCAGCCGCTTGTATCCGAGATCTCGTTCTTTCGGTCACAACCCAAAGCTCATGACCATAGACTGTAGCATTCAATTTGATACAAATTCAATTAAAAAATACTTTGTTAATGCTAAAGATAAATTCATTGTTGTAACTCATCATCCTGGATTCATGAAAGAGTTGTTCTAGATGCTGATGGCTGTGGCGGCCTGTTTTACAGTGGATCTGAAGAAGCCTCTGACTGAAGACACTCCTCGTGACTCAATGGGACTAACCTGTTTAAATAAAGGTTGAATGAAGATACTCTGTTGTTGTATGACAGTCTGATGAAGAAGATGCTGAGGGTTGTCTATAATGTTCTTCATTTTATGAATAATCCTTCTTTGTACAATCATCCCCAAAGGTTCTAGAGGAGTCCCCAGAACTGAACCAGCCTTCTTTATGAGCTTGTTGATTTTTTTTAAGTCACTTGCTCTGGTGCTGCTACCCCAGCAGATGATGGCAGAAGAGATGACACTCTCTACAACAGGCTTATAGAAGATATGCAGCATCTTGCTGCAAACACGGAAGGACTTCAGCTTCCTCAAGACGTACAGTCTGCTCTGTCCCTTCTTGTAGACGCTTCACTGTTGCATTTCCAGTCCAGTCTGTCCAGGTAAACTCCAAAGTGTATATCACCACCACCTCCACTTCTCTCATGATGGAAACAGTGTTGGACCTGTTCCTGTTTCTACTGAAATCTACAATCATCTCCTTTTTTGTTCACATTCAGGATGAGATGATTGTTTCCACACCATGCCACAAAGCAGTCCACCAGTTCCCTGTACTCAGCTTCTTGTTCACATCTCTGATACACCCGATGACTGCAGAGTCATCTGAATATTGTTACAGATGACAGGAGTCTGTTTCCATGAAGAGGACCCCCTCCCTTTATGACCTCTGACCTAAAGTCATCTGTGCTCTCTAAAAGTTGTCTTGCTCTGGGTGGTTTTTGATTGCCTTCAACATCTAATCTGTGTAAACAGATAATATTTACACATCATATTCAAACATGCCTTCAAAAATGAAAACAAAAAGCATGGTTTTAAATAGGAGTCTCCCTCTTCTTGGGTGGTTCAGAGGTCTGATTTGTCAGTAGATAAAACTTGGGACTTGACTCATTTGGAAGTCCTATCAACACTCCAAAGTTAAATCCAGAATATATTTTCTCCTTCAGTAACTCATTCTTCTAAATATCTGTGTAGGAAATAATTATCGATCTTCTTCCTGGTACATTGCAACATTTATGTATTTCACAAAATTATTTTCCTGTAGACTTCATAATTCCTTATTTGACTCTGTGTCATTGTGAAATTGAACATTTTGTCAGTGTGATAATTGTCATTCTGTGACAATCTTTGTAGGCTGGAGAAATTTATGTAGGTTAGAACAATCTGTAGTTTAGAGTAACCTATGTAGGCTAGATAAATCTATGCAGGTTAGTGTAATCTATGTAGGTTAGAGTAATCAATGTAGGCTAGATCAATCTATATAGGCTAGAACAATCTATGTAGGCTAGATCAATCTATGTAGGTTAGATCAATCTATGTAGGCTAGAACAACATATGTAGGCTAGATCAATCTACGCAGGCTAGAGAAATTTATGTAGGTTATAACAATCTGTAGTTTAGAGTAATCTATGTAGGCTAGATAAATCTATGCAGGTTAGTGTAATCTATGTAGGTTAGAGTAATCAATGTAGGCTAAATCAATCTATATAGGCTAGAACAATCTATGTAGGCTAGATCAATCTATGTAGGTTGGATCAATCTATGTAGGCTGGAGAAATTTATGTAGGTTAGAACAATCTGTAGTTTAGAGTAATCTATGTAGGCTAGATAAATCTATGCAGGTTAGTGTAATCTATGTAGGTTAGAGTAATCAATGTAGGCTAGATCAATCTATATAGGCTAGAACAATCTATGTAGGCTAGATCAATCTATGTAGGTTAGATCAATCCATGTAGGCTAGATCAATCTATGCAGGCTATAGCAATCCATGTAGGCTAGATCAATCTATGCAGGCTATAGCAATCCATGTAGGCTAGAACAATCTATGTAGGTTAGATCAATATATGTAGGTTATAGCAATGTATGTAAGCTAGAGCAATATATGTAGGCTAGAACAATCTATGCAGGTTAGAGCAATTCATGTAGGCTAGAGCAATCTATGTAGGTTAGAGCACACTATGTAGGCTTGAGTAATCCATGTAGGTTTGAGCAATCTATGTAGGCTAGAGCAATATACAGTACAGTATGTAGGTTAGAGCAATCTATGTAGGTTTGTGCAATCTATGTAGGTTTGTGCAATCTATGTAGGTTAGAGCAATCTATGTAGGTTGGAGCAGTCTATGTAGGGTGGAGTTGTATTTTGACGTTGTGCTGAATGAGAATAAATAACAAATCTGGACTCTTTTGCATTTATGACCATAACAGTTTTTTCTAAGTTCATAAGCAACAAAAAAATAAAATAAAGGACCTAAAAACAAATTATTCATCTCCAAACTCTTTGTTTTTAGACATGGCAGCCTTTCTTCTTAAAACCCAACTGCTGCAGCTGGAATTGCACAGTCTGCTAACACTTGCAGAAGTCAACACATTTGCTTCTTTGAAAGTTTGAAGGTCAGTGATAAGCTGTTCTATGTGTTTTAGATTATATAACAGGGTAAACTGCAATATCTCATGTAAGTATCGCTGGTTTCAAGGTTACAATTGAAACACATGCACATGAGCAGATGTTTATAAACAAGAAAACCAAGAAGAACCTTCAATATACAAGCAAATTTTGATATCAGGTGACAAACTGTATATGAAGTACCAGGTTTGACTTGCATCGTGAATGAATCACAAAATGCATATAGTTAATGACTGATCTGAAGCCGAGGAACTTGTATTTAATAAAAAGAAGGTTCAACAACCTCTGAGTCAATCTGTAAAGCTTGAGTTAACCTTGAGTTGCAGAACATCTGATTTCCATGTGTTCAATAATTTAGGTGTCTTATCTTTGAGTTAAGTACCATAAATGCTCAAGTGCAATAGTGCAATAAAAAACCATCAGTAATGGAGTCACGTTACCTTGATTCATCATGAAAACTGCATGAGGGGTGGGGTTTACAGAGGCCATCCTTCATTCTTATCAAGCATAAGATCAATTTAGGTAAACAAGTAACAGGACAGCAGCCAAACAGAATTGTTCATAAATGTGAAGTTGAAAATGATACGTAGTTTCCAAAAATTTTTTAGAATAAAAATCTGAAAGTGCAGCGTGTATTTGTCTTCAGCACCCTTTACTAACTGCCATCAGTGGTCTCTTAATTAATAAAAACAATCTACTTGTGTGTTGTTTAATGTCATTGGATAACTTGGGGGGAAGCAACATGCCAACTTCCATTTTGATGTGTTGCTATATCTACGTGTGAGAAGCTCTCTACTGTATTTGTGTTAGCGATAGAACCACTAGCGATAGAACCACTAGCTGTAGCTTATAAATAAAAATAAAATAAAAAATAAACACTGCAAAATATCACATCATACTGATGCTGATCTGTTTTCTTGTTGCTGTGTTCATCTGTGTTCATCTGTGACCATCTGCTCATACAAACTCATGTTCGTGCTGCTGTTTATTTCAACTATATTAGGCTTAGTGTATTACTAGTTGATGTTTTTCTTAGTTAGTTCTAGATGTTATTACTGTTTTTCTCTTTCATTTGTTGTTGGATGTAACTGGGACCCCGTGTACATAATCTCGTTTTCATCACATGTACCACATGCGGTGCAAATGACAATAAAGACTCTCTGACTCTGACTCTAAATTGATTGGGCACAGAGCACAAAGTTTCTTTATATGCCAATGACATGCTTTTGTATATATCAGATCCTCTTACTAGCATTCCTGAATTACTTGTTTTGCTTCAAAAATTCAGGAAAATATCTGGATACAAGGTTAATCTTTAAAAGAGCGAGCTGATGCCTGTGACTTCAATAGTAAAGAACATTTTAGACACTGTACTTTTTAAAATGAGTTTAAAAATGTAGATACCTTAGCATTTGGGTTACACAAGATCATAGGAATGTCTAAAAAACTAATTATCTACCTCTCATGGCAAACCTTAAGCAGGATTATTGTTAGATAGCAATCCCTACGCTATTACTGGGAAGCTATCAGAGCTAATTTATTCTGCTTGAGTAAGGATACTTCTCCCAGTTGGTTGGCTTTGGAGAAGGCCTCAGTTAGATCCAGTTCACCCTTCATGTTAATCTGCTCTCAGTTGCCTTTTAAACGATCAGTATCAACCTACACTTCTAATCCCAATTGTGATCTGGACTGTTAAGATGAATCAATTCAGGAGAGCTTCAGGAGAGCATTTAACTCGACAGAGTTACTTTTTGTGGCACCTGTGTCAAATAATCACATTTACTCCCTCAGTATCTGATACAGCTTTCGATGCCTGTGTCTTGAAGGGAGTTTATTCACTGTATGAGCTTTATGTTGATGATAATTTTGCCTCTTTTGAGCAGCTGGTACAGAAGTTTAATATTCACAAATCACAGATTTTTAGATATGTGCAACTGAGGCACTTTATGAGTTCTAACTCTGATTACTTTCCTTTGTACCTCTCTAAACATTTTGTGTTTTTTTAGACTGAAGGTCTGATAATAATGGGGCCCTCAGCAAGATGTTTACACTGCTCAGTTCACATCACGAGACCAGTCTAGTCTCTTAAACTGAAATGGGAAATGGACTTGGAAGAATCCATATCAGACTAAATCTAGTGAAAGATCATTAATTATCCTCAATCTGTCTGAGAAATGCTGTAATTCAATTCAAGGTATAGTGCACTGGCTGCACTGGTCCTAGGACAAGTTGTCCAAGATCAAATCCAACCCGGACCCCACATGTAGTTGTAAACAAACTCAAGCTACACTCTTGCATACATTCTGGATCTATCCCAAACTGCGGACCTTTTGGAAATCTATTTTTGACACCTTCTCTGGGGTATGTGGAAAAACTGTACACCCATTACCATACATCTCACTGTTCAGGGTGGTCCCTATGGATATGTCCTTCAGCAAGTACGAGAAGGAAGTGATTGCTTTTGGCTCTCTTTTGGCCAGAAGACTGATTTTGTGCAATTAATAATAATAAGGAATTTAATTTGTAACGCACTTTTCATTAACAAAAATCTCAAAGTGCTACAAGGTGCAACTAAAATCAATGATCAAATAAAAAATAAGTGATAAAATCAAGTAAAATCAATGATAAAATAACAAAAATCAGTGATAAAATCAACTAAAATCAATTATAATATCAACTAAAATCAGTGATAAAAGCATGTGGAGGCAGAGTAGGCTTGCTTAAAAAGAAAGGTCTTTAAGCCTTTTTTAGTCAACCAGTGATTGTGGTGCTCTCAGATAGTCAGGGAGGGAGTTCCAGAGGCGGGGGGCAGCCACACAGAATGCCCGATCTCCAATGGTCCTTAATTTGGTTCGTGGAAGGTGAAGGAGATGACTGTTCTGTGAACGTAGAGACCGGATGGATGAATATGGTGCAAGAATGTCCTTTAGATAATCAGGTGAAGTTCCGTGTAAACATTGGTGTGTAATGAGAGCAATTTTGTACTGAATTCTGTAGGTGACAGGAAGCCAATGAAGGTTATGGAGAATGGGTGTAAACAAGCTACAAATTTACGAGCTCTCAATAAAATCCTGGCTGCACTGTTTTGAATATATTGAAGCTTCTGAAGGTATTTGCCAGGGATTCCAGTAAACAGGGAGTTGCAGTTGTTGAGCCTGGAGGAGACAAAGGCATGGACGAGTTTCTCTGCATCAGCAAAAGTAAGAGATGGGCGAAGTTTGGAGATGTTTCAAAGATGGAAGAAACAGGTTTCAAACAGATGCTTAATATGATTTTCAAATCAAAAAGGCGTTCAATTCAAGATCAACTGGACTTTATTTGTAACAGAAGACGTTTCGCTTCTCATCCGAAAAGCTTTTTGAGAATCTTCACCAGCATATTGCTTTTCATTTTGGGAAGGATACCCTAAGAGCTGTGCGGGAGTTCGAGAAGATGTCAAGGAAGTTGGCAGACTACAGGAACCATCTCCGTTTCAGTCTGAGATGCAGACAAGAAAAACTCATCCCCAGCAGTTTAAAACTCAACTCGACAATTAAAGGACAAAGAGCTGAAGGAATCCTCCTTAAAGCTCAAAACCAGCTTCTCAATGAGAGAATAAGACAGATCAATTTCACCATTGAAGCTCTCTCACTCAAAATGGATCAGAGCCTCCAAAAGCTCTCTACTCTTTTACCACCACCTCTGTTGGAAGAAGTGTCTTGCTTTGTTGAAAAGGCTCAGCTATCACAGCATCAAAAAAGCAAGGAACGTCAAAAAAGTAAGTTTCTAAAATTACAACAGAGAGCGGTTTTCTCATCACAAGTCATCAGTCAAGATAAAGAGTTTGGCACCAGCACAAATACTCAGGAACTGTGGGTTAGAAATTTGTCTAACAGGACCTTGACACAACCTGAGAAAAATGTGCTGGCAAAAGGACTAAATTTTGCCATCTCCCCACAAGAAATACCTGTTGTGGAACTAATCACAGCCACTGAATCTGCGATTAGGAACAACAACTTGACAGAAACAGAGGCTGAACAACTTCGGATGAAAATATCAGCTACCCTCTCCAGTGCCAAACTGCCTCCCTCAAATCTCACACCGCAGGAAAGGAGAGCCATAACATCACTCAGCCAAGACCAAAACATCACCATTTTACCAGCGGACAAAGGAAGATGCACAGTAATACTCAACACATCTGATTACCAGGAGAAAATAACCACACTACTGAGTGACAGGAACACCTATGAGCCCCTGAAGAGGGATCCAACTAACACCTTTAAAAAGAAAGTCACTGATTATCTGCAAAAACTCGAAAAGGAGAAAACAATCAATCGATCATTGTATTATAGATTATACCCGGGTGAGGCCACTCCCTGTCTGTATGGACTTCCAAAAATACACAAAGAAGATACACCTCTCAGACCCATCGTGAGCAGCATGAACTCAGTGACATACAATGTTGCTAAACATCTGGCTGGTATTTTAGCTCCTCTGGTTGGAAACACACCTCATCATATAAAGAACTCCATTGATTTTTCCAACAAAGTTCAACATTTGAAGCTAACCCCGGGAGAAACTCTTGTATCATATGATGTGACTTCTCTGTTCACATGCATACCCATTTCTGAAGCAGTAGAAACCGTCAAAAAACGACTTCTACAGGACAAGGATTTGGACAAAAGGACCAACTTAACCCCAGACCACATCTGCACCCTGCTGGATCTCTGCCTCTCCACCACCTATTTCAAGTTCAATGACATATTTTACAGACAGAAGCACGGCTGTGCCATGGGATCTCCAGTGTCACCCATTGTTGCAAACCTCTACATGGAGGAAGTGGAACAGAGAGCCCTTAACTCCTATGAGGGGACAACTCCAAGCCATTGGTTCAGATATGTGGATGATACCTGGGTCAAAATCCAAGCCAGGGAGGTGGAAGCGTTCACCAGACACATTAACTCGGTTGATAACAACATCAAGTTCACCAGAGAGGATGCTAACGATAACAAGCTGCCTTTTTTGGACTGTTTGGTGCATATGGAGGGAGAGGACAGTCTCAACATTGAAGTTTACAGAAAACCAACCCACACAGACCAGTATCTTCTGTTTGACTCTCACCATCCACTGGAACACAAACTTTCTGTCATAAGAACCTTACAGCATCGGGCAGAACACATCCCCACAAGGACAGAAGGGAAGGAAAAGGAACAGAAACACATCAACAAATCGCTGCAAACATGTGGATATCCCAACTGGGCTTTTGTCAAGTCAGCGAGGAAATCTGCTAAACACAATAATCAACAGAAAAATGCTAACAGACGGAAAAACATTGTCATTCCTTATGTTGCTGGAGTCTCAGAGAATTTCAGAAGGATTTTCAACAAACACAACATCCCAGTACATTTCAAACCCAGCAGGACTCTCAGACAGAGGCTGGTCCACCCTAAGGACAGAACCCCCACACACAAACAGAGTGGTGTGGTGTATGCAGTCCAGTGCAGCGAGGTCTGCTCAGAACGTTACATTGGAGAAACGAAGCAGCCTCTTCACAGACGAATGTCCCAACACAGGAGAGCCACCACCTCTGGACAAAACTCCGCTGTTCACCTCCACCTCACGGACAAGGGACACTCATTTGAGGATGAAAATGTGCAAATTTTGGACCGAGAGCACAGATGGTTTGAGAGGGGTGTTAAGGAAGCTTTGTATGTTAAGAGAGAAAAACCTTCTCTTAACAGAGGAGGAGGTCTGAGATTTCAACTTTCCAAGACTTACAACTCAGTTTTGGGGCTGATTCACAAACGTTTTACACCGGATGGGAGCAGAGGTGTCTTGTCTGTGAATTAGACTAGCAAAGTTTGTTGAGAAACCTCTGTTGTTGGGCTGTGAGGTGTTTTTTGTCAATTTACATACAGTTGTTGTGTCTGCTGTCAGAGACTTCAAGGGAACTCCCTACTGTTAAGGTGTGATCTGTCAATTTACATGTATGTGTTACCTCAGCTTGCAATTTACATATGATGGTGCGTGACTCCTGTTATAAATCCACACGCACACACAGTCTGGTTCATTGAATTGATAAAGCTTTTCGGATGAGAAGCGAAACGTCTTCTGTTACAAATAAAGTCCAGTTGATCTTGAATTGAACGCCTTTTTGATTTGTCATGTCCTGGACGACTGAGAATCTTCACCAGCATGATTTTCAAATGTAAGATGAGAGTCTATTTTTATTCCAAGATTTGTAACAGAGGTGGAGAGGGATGTCTTGTCCAGAAAAGGAAATTGTTGTTATAGTTTATGTTTGTGCCTGGTGAGGGGTGCAAATCAGTATGGCCTCAGTTTTGGAGCAGTTTAATTGAAGAAAGTTCTGAGTCATCCATGCCCTTATTTCCTCCAGGCAGGGCTCCAGTTAGGGCAGTGAGTGAAGATGGAGATGACAATGGTGATGATGATATGCTGGTGAAGATTCTCAGATGATGATGATGGTGATGATGCTCCAGTCCTGATGTAAAGCTGTGTATCGTCGGCATAACAGTGAAAATAAATGCTGTGCTGATTAATAATTTGACCTAAAGGCAGCATGTAAAGGGAAAATAGCAGGGGCCCTAGAACTGAGCCTTGAGAGACACACAGGAGACAGTAGCCGTGTTTCCATCAAGGTTTCTGCGCATTTTGAAGTATCGCAGCAGAAAAGCTTAATGGAAATGGCAAAATGCGAATTTACTTCCTCAAATTCGCCAAAAAGTTTATACGCTCGCTTGAGGTGGTTTTTGGGATCTTCGAAAATGAGCAGATGCGCAAAACGACAGATGGAAACAGATTTGCCGACTCAGTTCTGCCGTAGCGAACATTCACGTCATGTGACTGATCAGCTGTTTCCGCTCCGGACAACATGTAACATCGCTAAAACTAGTTGGCATGACAGAATAAATACAACTTGCCCGATAGCAACACATACCTGAAATATTCTCTCCATTTTGCCGAGATGTGTGGCCGGGTTCTGTTTTCAACCGCTACTTCCTGTTTACTGTAGACATGCGCAACGCTGCTTCCTCAGTCCTGGGTTACATCAGTACATGTGCTGAAAATGTATCCATAAGAAAGTGTGTTAAATTTTACCCCAATCAAAAACCCTGGCTAAATAAGGATGTCCGCACCCTGCTGGCAGCCAGGGACACTGCATTCAAGTCTAAAGATACTGAGGAGTTGAGAAAGTGCAGGAGAGAACTGGATGATGGCATAAAGAAGGCCAAAGCCGCGTATGCACAGAGGATCGAGGGACAGTTCACCTCACATGATCCACGGAGCATGTGGCAGGGCATCAAATGCTTAACAGACTACAAGGGCAAAAGCAAACAATGCCCCAGGGACCCATCCCTGCCTGATGCCCTCAATAAGTTTTATGCACGTTTTGATGATCCAAACAGACCAACTAGCACCAGACTCACCTCATCACCAGACGAGGAGCACCTCAAAGTGACCGCAGCAGAAGTGAGAGGTAGTCTCAGAAGGATCAACCCTCATAAAGCTACGGGTCCAGACAACATCCCAGGGAAAGTTCTGAAGGAATGTGCGGACCAGCTCTGTGAGGTGCTGGCTGACATCTTCACCACCTCACTTTCACTGGAGTCAGTTCCCACCTGCCTGAAGACTGCCACCATCATCCCAGTCCCAAAAAGCTCCACAGTGACTGGTCTGAATGACTATAGACCGGTGGCTCTCACCCCGATAGTCGCTAAATGTTTTGAGAAACTGGTCATGTCCCACATCAAGACAACCGTCAACATCAGCGAGGACCCTCATCAATATGCATACCGCGAGAACCGATCAACAGAGGACGCCATCTCCTCTGTGGTCCACACTGCTCTCACCCACCTGGATCAGAAGGACTCATACGTGCGTCTGCTCTTTGTGGACTTCACATCTGCCTTCAACACCATGATCCCCCAAACTCTGATAGACAAACTATCCACACTTGGACTAAGCCCCTCCATCTGTAACTGGGTACTAGACTTCTTAACAAACAGACCACAGTCCGTGAAGATCCACAACTTCTCCTCCTCCACCATCACCCTCAGCACTGGCTCTCCTCAAGGATGTGTGCTGAGCCCTCTTCTGTTCACTCTGCTCACATATGATTGTACAGCCACACATCCAGGCTGTCATATTGTTAAGTTTGCAGATGATACAGCTGTGGTGGGATGCATCACAGATAATGATGAATCCAGCTACAGACAGGAGGTGGAACATCTGGAGAGCTGGTGCAAAGAGAACAACCTTCACATGAATGTGAAGAAGACGAAGGAGATGATTGTGGACTTCAGAAGGAACAAACACACCCACACCCCACTGTATATAGGTGGATCTGCGGTGGAGGTGGTCTCCAGCTACAAGTACCTGGGTGTACACTTGAATGATAACCTCAGCTGGAGCAATAACACCACCAGCCTGATCAAGAAAGGTCATCAGAGACTCTACTTCCTCAGACGGCTGAGACGAGCTGGTCTGAGAAGCTCAGTCCTCACCTCGTTCTACAGGTGTGCAGTGGAGAGCGTCCTGTGCTCCAGCATCAACGTGTGGCATGGAGGCTGCACAGTTGCAGAGAGGAAAGCTCTACAAAGAGTGGTGAAGGCTGCACAGAAGTCTGTGGGAGTCAGTCTCCCCACCATCACAGACATTTACACCTCCAGATGCAGAAAAAGAGCCACCTGCATCATGAAAGACCTCACTCACCCAGCACACTCACTCTTTGCACCACTCCCCTCGGGACGGAGGTTGAGGAGCATCAAATGTAGAACCACTAGACTGAGGAACAGCTTCTACCCTGAGGCTGTCAGACTCATGAATAAATAAATAATAAGAATAAACACTGCAAAATGTCACATCATGTTGATACTGATCTGTTTCTTGTTGCTGCGTTCATCTGTGACTATCTGCGTTCATCTGTGACCATCTGCTCATGTTCGTGCTGCTGTTTATAATGATGTTTTTCTACTACATTAGGGCTTAGTGTATTACTAGCTGATGTCTCTCTTAGTTAATCCTAGATGTTATTATTGTTTTTCTCTTGCATTTGTTGTTGGATGTAACTGGGACCCTGTGTACATAATCTCGTTTTCAACACATGTACTACATGCGGTGCAAATGACAATAAATTCTCTCTGACTCTGACTCTGACTCTGACGTCTGACGTAATGACGCTGACGTCTGACGTAATGACGCTGTGCGTGGCTTGGTAGATGCGCTACAAGCCAGTAGATGGAAACACTTCTGATCCGCATTAATTTGTATTTACATTTTTGCGAGATTTCAAAAATTAGCTCAAAATTCGAAATGAAAATAGATGGAAACACTGTTACAGACAGTCCGGGAATTGGCATTGCCAAGACTAACACATTCCAGCCTATTGGAGAGGAAAGATTTAAACCAGTCCAGGACAGTGTCACAGAGACCGACCTCCACATGAAGACGGTGGAATTGGAAGGATCCCCCCAGCATGTGTGCATTGGATAAAATAAGGGATATATCACATTCATCTGGGAAAAAAGTGATATACCCTGAAGGGTTCCGTTAAAAGATTTTGGGATACCTGGCAGCCTTTTGCGTTGTACGTGAAAAACATGTAGATGCTTTTTATTCATGTAAGTGTGACTGATCCGATGTGGGAGGGGAGGGGTGGGAGATGTTTTGTTCTTTATGTTTTATTTTTCTGTTTGTATGTTCAAATAATAAAATAAAATAAAATAAATAACTTTGATAAAAAAGTGGTGAAAAATGAAACTCACTCATCTTTTCTTTTAATTTCAGGACTTTTTACATTTTTTGTTTCAGCTCAATCTGACTGTAAGTTGATGATTCAGGTGTTCAGTACATGTTAGGTGCAGCAACACTTGCTCAAATTACATTTCCTGCAAAAACTCATTTCCTGTCTCACAGATCTTGATGGTTCCACTGATCACACCTGTGAAGTGGCCTTTGACTTCAAGAAGACAACTTCAAGAAATTAAAGATATATTTGTCTATCTATCAGCAAAAACACAAACTATGATGCTCACATAAAAATCCTTTTACATCAAAGGCAAAAGTAAACAACAATAAAAAGCTCAAAAAGCCTAAAAATGTGCTTTAAAATCCAGCTTACTGAGGTTTTTGAACATTTTAACTACTGCAGCTGGTCTACCGTTGTTCCCGGGACTTAAAGGAAATAAAATACAATCCAGAAACACACTGAATATTAGATCACATCCTGCTGCCTCTCTTTTGGCAGGCTGTGTCTTTTCATTTAGTATTGAACAGCTAATCTCCACGTCTAAAAAAAAAAAAAGGGAAAAAAAGTTTCAGAAAAAGGTAAAGAATCGTGAACAAAATAAACTTTTTCCAGAAAATAGCTCTACTATGATCTAAGCTTACCTGGAAAGATTGCTACCATACTTTTGAGCAGCTTGTTTGTCTAAAGTGAGTTTTTCCATGCTAGAATTGCTTTATAAATTATAAAGGAAAAAATATAACAATCCAAAGGAAACTTGGAGAAATATATCACAACATGTTTGTTCTGATTAACTGTGATTTGTGTTTGAAACAATAAGAAAACACGTGGCAAAAGGACCAGAAATGTGGGAAAAGCAGAAAGAATTTGTGTTGTTGGCTCTCACTCAGGGCAGAACTTACCCTCCTCCTAACTCTCTTCCTTTTCACTCTTTCCTGCCTTTCTTCTTGGTAACCTTCCCTCTTCCACTCCACATCTGGAGGGGGTCTGGTGCTGCTGTGTGCCTTCTCGCCTGCTATGGGACAGCCTGTGGTGGGACCGCGCTCACACTTCAGTGCTTCTCTGCAAAAAGGAGGTAAAGTACACCTGAATGTTGCTTTTTGCAAACTTCACTGCGGCGTGATTTTTGAGTGGGCTCAGGCTCAGTTTCTAGTGTCAGTGTGATTCATCTGTGCATGACAGTTCTGGTATGTGTTGGAGAGTTCAGCCAGTTGAGCAGTGCTGCCAAGTCAACAAACAAGCTCTGCTGCAGTCAGAAGAGCTTTGAAACACAGAAGTGAAAAGCATCTCTACATGTAACAGTTGCTTTTACTTCAAAACTGTAAAGTACCAAGAGTAGGATGAGACTGCTGTTCGTGCTTTAAACTGCTCTCTGACCTCTGCATGCTTACATGTTTTTATGTTTATTTTTTCTAGAGCTGTGCAATAAGAGCTTTTACTGGGAGGTCTGTCTTACTTAAAGTGCAACTTACCTCAAAATTAACTTTTTTTAATTGATAAACTCCCTAGAATGTGTCTTAAATGTTGTATAGCACTATGTCTGTGTTAATTTTCCTGTTTTTGTGCTTATTTGTTAAAATCTGCAATATTTGGTCTAAAAACGTGTTTTCACTAATCCTGCATTCTCTGATGCCGGGTACCCACCAAACGCGTTTCGGGCAGCGGAAGCAGCTGGTTTACATTGAAAGTCTATGTCGGGCGCGGCGCGTTTTGAGCATTTCAAGCAGCGCGGCAGACGCGGCAGTTCTTTTCCGCGTACGCAACGCGTCCAGAGCAGCCGATGCCGGAGTTCAAATATTTGAACTTTGGCTGCTTGCCGCGTTGCAGCAACCAATCGGCAAGCCCAGATTTTAGCATGGGCTTCCCGGGGCTGCAGCCCTGGGCCCCGGCTTTTCGGGGGCCCCGGCACTTCGAGGGCCGTGCCCCCCGCCCCCGAAGGATGTTTTTTGTGAACGGATAGTGTCAGAATTTAACCAATGACTAAGATGATTTAGACTGCGCTGTTGAAAAATATTATTTGTTCAGTCAAACGTCCATCTTGAATGCTTGCTTATTATTGGTCCACTTAGATGCATCTTACGCATTGGGGGAGGAGCGTCATTCACTGACGCTGCATCAGTGAACAGCGGAGCGCAGAAAAGAAGGAAGAGAACAGAAAAAGAGCATCATGACAAAGAGACGATAAACAAAATGCCTAAACTGACAGGCTTTTTAAAACCTGTTAGTGGAGATGGAGCAGAACCATCATTATCCCCCGCTCCTGTTCCCCCGTGAAAATCTGTTCCCCCTGTGTCGGGAGCACGCAGTGCGCCGCGCACCACAACCCGAGAGACAGATCCGACCGTCTTCAAGGCGCATCTAGATTTCTCTGTAAAACGAGTCCACACACTATCGTGTCACGGTTATAACTTTCATTTTAATCGACAGCTCCTGGTGATAAATAAATATATATAAAACCTCCACTAAATAAATAAACCTGGTCTTGTGTGGGGTGTTATAGCCTACAGTTTTTTATTTTTATTTATTTATTATTATTATTATTTTTTTTTTTAATCGCCGACAGAATCTACAGATTTGGTCATGTTCACTTTAGCCTGACAAATACAAAGTATCAGCCAGCCACCCAAACATCATATATATATTTATAATTTTTATAATATTGAAGGATGGAAGCAGCTGATAGTAGGACAAGAAAACTTCCTGCAAAGATAAGTGTAGGCTTTCTGGTAGGCTAAATCTCGTTCAAATTAAAAATGACTGGAGAAAAATTATTTCTAGCTGCTATTTTTTGTTAGTTAATGTCTGTTTTTTTTCTCCATTATTTGAGAGAAAAAAACGATTTTAGAAATAACAAAGTACGTGGAACACAAGATTTCAGCATTAAAGTTCAAACTCTGTAATGTTTTGGTCCACATGCGGCAGGGATTATTCAAGCATCTTGAGATTTAGGTTGAATCATCACACACAACTATCCTTGAAAATTTGGAAACATTTGCTCTTTATTTGCCATTTAAGTTACCAGATATTATTAGTTATCTGAAATAAACTGCCATGTGCACACTATTTTATCTAAAAGTCCTTAACTATGCTCAGTCCTCTCATCATGGACAACACGTC
>JBBPBX010006143.1:0-53024 GCA_038048925.1 Garcialebias charrua
AGTGGACCAACACCAGCAGCTGACATGGCACCCCAGACCATCACTGACTGTGGATACTTGACACTGGACTTCTGGCATTTCCTTCTCCCCAGTCTTCCTCCAGACTCTGGCACCTTGATTTCCAAATGACATACAAACTTTGCTTTCATCCGAGAAAAAAAAAAGTACTTTGGACCACTGAGCAACAGTCCAGTGCTGCTTCTCTGTAGTCCAGGTCAGGTGCTTCTGCCACTGTTTCTGGTTCAAAAGTGGCTTGACCTGGGGAATGCGGCACCTGTAGCCCATTTCCTGCACACGCCTGTGCACGGTGGCTCTAGAAATCGGCCCTTCTCCACAGTCTTCCTCACCTCTTCTTGTTGTGTGGCATTTTCTGCCACACTTTTCCCTTCCCACAGACTTCCCACTGAGGTGCCTTGATACAGCACTCTGGGAACAGCCTATTCGTTCAGAAATTTCTTTCTGTGTCTTACCCTCTTGCTTGAGGGTGTCAATGATGGCCTTCTGGACAGCAGTCAGGTCGGCAGTCTTACCCATGATTGCTGTTTTGAGTAATGAACCAGGCTGGGAGTTTTTAAAAGCCTCAGGAATCTTTTGCAGGTGTTTAGAGTTAATTTGTTGATTCAGATGATTAGGTTAATAGCTCGTTTAGAGAACCTTTTCATGATATGCTAATTTTTTGAGACAGGAATTTTGGGTTTTCATGAGCTGTATGCCAAAATCATCAGTATTAAAACAATAAAAGACCTGAAATATTTCAGTTGGCGTGCAATGAGACAGGAATTTTGGGTTTTCATGAGCGGTAGCCTATGCCAGAATAATCAGTATTAAAACAATAAAAGACCTGAAATATTTCAGTTGGCGTGCAATGAATCTAAAATATATGAAAAATTCATTTTTATCATTACATTATGGAAAATGATGACCTTCATCACAATATGCTAATTTTTGAGAAGGACCTGTATAAATAGTTCGACCCCCTCCTCACGTTTGTTCTCATGAAGTACGAATTGGTACTATTCGCTAGTTTTATGAACCCGCTAAAGTCGGCACACTTAGGGGGTCTGAGAGAAAGGAAATTTCAACCCTGTGTACATAGGCGTAGATCCTGGGGGGGTCGGGGGGGTCCGGACCCCCCCAATCTTGGGGAAATATAGATCTGTCCCCCCCAATAATTCAATAAAGGAAACCGTGTCTTTAAACAATATAAATATAAAAAGGCAAAAAAAGAGAGAAATCCGCCATTATTCTAAGAAAAAAAGGAAAATTTTGCCCCCCCCCCTTCTCTGTTGGCAAATGGTTTAGTCCAATGTTTACAAGGAACAACAAAAGCACCGGAGTCACAGGCTCGGCGCGGAGCCGCTGGGTGGGAGTGAGCTGCAGCACAAACTATTAACTTCCAGTAAGTAGCTACTTAAAACATTGGTGACAGTGACTGGGAGGAAAAGGTCTTTTACAGTGTTGAAAGACAAGTGTGTCTGTGTCTCATTAGTGGCTGTAGCAACAGCAAAACGCAACGAGGAGCGACACTTCATCAGCTAACACGCTAGCTTCAATGCTAACTAGCTCCCTGGTGGCTCACAACAGACAGAAGAATGTCAGCGCATCTTTGAGCAGGATGGATTCACATTCATCATATTTTCAGGTGTGGAGCTCTTGAAAGAAGTAATGATAAAATATGTGAAAGATAATTAATTTAAAAAGAGTAGAGAAGATGTGATGATTAGTTAAAATGATTTTATATGTGTAGCACTTTGTTGCAGCTGTGGTTGTTTTAAAGGGCTTTATAAATAAATTATTATTATAAAAAATGTTGAGGATCAATACTTATGTCACATGATTAATTAAAAAATGTCACTGTTTATTATATTACATTATTGATATTTTGTATCTGCAACTGGAAGATTTTATTCTTAATAGGTTCTTAAAAAATGCTACAGATTTGTTAATAGTAAAAGGCATATTTTGAATGAATGTTACAAACGTGTTCATTTCTACAAAACAGTTAATAAAATATTTATAAAATACAATGAATTTCAAATGTTACAGATTGAGTTTAACATAAAAGAAATAGTGTTTTATGTTTAAATATCAGTTAATAAGTAATCCATTATGCCCCCTTGTTTAGGACTGGAACCAATCTCAGCTGCTTTTGTGTGAAGGCAGGGACACCCAGGACAGGTCTCCAGTCCATCACAGAGACAGACAAAGAGACAAACAACCATCCACACTCCCAGTCAAAGCTAAGAACAATTTACATTTGCACAGAAGAGCCAAAAAATTATTCAAACTGAGGACTCAAGTTCTTGATTGAGAGTTCTAATCACTACTGGTAATTATCAATAATAATTGATCATATTTACCAAGCTAAATCATTGTGTGGAGTCTTTAATAATACAGACCAGATCAGATGTGATCAGGCAGTCATATATTCACATGTATGTAAATGTATTATTATTAATACTATAATTAAAGTTGAACCATAAATCATTGTGTGGAGTCTTTAATAATACAGACCAGATCAGATGTGATCAGGCAGTCATATATTCACATGTATGTAAATGTATTATTATTAATACTATAATTAAAGTTGAACCATGCAAATTTGTTTGGAACGAACAAGTGGACCTTTGTGCCTCTTGGTCCCACTGAAGTAGCTCTCAGTCTCAAAAAGTTTGGTGACCCCTGCATTAAAGTATTTCTTCTCCTTGAAAACTGTTTTCTTTAAGATTTTGGGAAGGTGTTGTACCAGATTATCAGTGACACTGACTTTTAAAAATATAATAAAACCATAGAGCACTTGTCCAACATCACAAAATCCAGCAGAAATCATCAGAGGTTCACGAAGCAACGTTTGGACATGATTTAATTCGCTCGTGAGTCGTGACAAATCCATTTCCTCATTCCTGTGAGTGGAGGATGAAGCGATCACTTGACTTTTTGCAAAAAAACTAAATAAAAGTCCAGCTCTGGGATGAAGAAGGGATATTTAATACATTTATGTCACATAAAAAACAGTCCTGCATCGCTTTGCAATCCTTTGAATGAGAACGAGCCGCGGCGCTGAGGCTGTGAGTGACAGGCGGGGGCGTGGGTTGGGGCGTGACAAACAACTCTGTTTTGATTGGCTGGTCATTGTCCTGGTCACTCTGTGTTTTCAGTGTTTTTATAAATGCTGATAGAGAAGCAAGGGGACTATAGTTTTTTTCAGAGATTACTTGGTCTAACATCAGTTTGTCAGTAGATAGTGACAGAGTGAAGAAATATGTTAAAAATATATTGTTTGAAAAGTTACAGACTACATTACAATGTTACATACCCCAGCTTTAAGACTACTAAATACATGCCATTTAAATCAATATTATTGCTGATTATTCTGCATAGTATATGCATGCAGTTTGGATAAACTTCTCTCTGTACATTTTGCATTACATTTCACTGTAACTTTGCCGACCCCCCCAAAATTGCTCTTAAAAAAATTCCCTGTTTGTGGTCCCCCCCAATAATGAGATGAAATCTACGCCCTTGCCTGTGTATATGTCCTTTACATATCGCAGTTTTGACTTGACTTGTTTAAACCTGAATGTGAATTCGAAAGGAAAATTTCCGATTTCTCCCGTGTCCCATAAATGCAGCGTTAGTAATGAGTCGACTGTGTGACGTAATCAAACCGTGCGCGCGTTTTGCACCAGACGTTTGATAAACAGGTCGCCAGCAGTTCAGAAACGAGTGGCAGTTCCTCGGAGCAGGTATGATTCTGTAGATAGATACTTTATTAATCCGGGTGAGGATTCTACAGCTAGCTTTTTAATTTGTAGTTTATCGGCGATTACGAACGGAACTGTTCGGAAAAATATCGAAAACGCACTTCGTAGCTCCTTCAGAAATGTGTCCACAACATTAGCATTTTTGTCTGTTGCGTTTTCCAAATTAATGAAATATCTCGTGCTAATTTAATTATTTCACTTCAGGCCGTTTTTGGATCGATTTGGTTCAAGAAATTGCAGCAAAAATTATCTTAAAACAAATAAATGTTATAAAGTTAAAATTACTGTAAATACATTAAGTATTTGTTTTAATTATTACCCGGAGAAGTTCAAACATTTGACCTATAATTATAGGGTTAAGTGTAAAGGATAATTAACTTTCACCCACTTTGTTGTATAAATATATAAGGACAAATCCTAAAATATCAAACATGTTGAGTAGATTATAAATAGTCAGAAAATTAAACAAAATGCATCCACATGTTTTGTGTTATCTGTTTTTGCCAAGTCATGGTCCATGCAGACCAGATAAACACAACCTGTCTTTTTGAGATTACTCTGTGCGTCACTGATACTGATAAACACACTTTCATTAGTCTTATATGTTTAGACCAGATTAAAATCCAGAAAGAAGAAGCATTTAGTCACAATATAACATGTTCAAAACGTCTGATGCCAATCTGACCAAGTAACGTATGAAAATAAACGTATACCGTAGTTATTGAATGTGACTTAACTTGCCTGTTTTTATTTCAGTCTTCAGCAGAGTATGGTCCACAACTGATTTCTTTTTTCTTGCACAGAAATGAGTTCACTAATTCGACAGAACTTCCACCAGGACTGCGAGGCTGCAGTGAACAGACAGATAAACCTGGAGCTCTATGCCTCGTACGTTTATCTGTCCATGGTAAGAGATGCTTTGAAATTATCATTTTGTTACCGAAGCCACGTATCGATTTACAAGAAAGTAAACCTGTTTTTACGGTTTCTATGTTTAGGCCTACTATTTCGACAGGGATGATAAATGCCTGCCAAATTTTGCCAAGTTCTTTAGCGCACAGTCTAAAGAGGAGCGTGAGCATGCAGAGAAGCTCATGAGTCTGCAGAACAAACGTGGGGGCAGGATCTTTCTCCAGGACGTCAAGGTGTGTCCAGACGGTGCCTCAAAAAGCAAAGGCAGACTTTAAAGGGGACCACACATGCAAAATGCACTTTTTGATGTTTTTTTACTAAACTTTGGGTATTTACTTCATAAAAAAACAGTCCTTGTGCCAAAAAAATGCACCCAGTGGTTTATTTACTCTAAGTAGATTTATTTGTCTGTGATACAAACGGTCAGGTTCTCACTTCCTGCGGTTTGTTACGTCACAAACCGCAGCCAATCACCTCAAACCTGACCAGCCCCTCACCTAGCAACCCCTGGTTAGGTCCAGCCCCTCACCTAGCAACCCCTAGTTAGGCTCAACCCACTTCTGCATGAAACACATGACGGTTGTTTTTCATGATTTCATCTCATCTTTTGTTTATATGTTCTTAATTTCATGTGTACAGCACTTTGTTGCAGCTGCGTTTTTTTTAAATGGCTTTATAAATAAAGTATAATTGTTATTTTTATGTTTTAGTTCAATTTTTAGTGTATTTGCGATCGCTCACAACGCGCAGCCGGCAAAAATTAAACGAGCAGACCCCCGTCGTAGGGACCGGCGTCAACGGGACCATCTTCTGGCACGATGGAGCGGAGCTTCAACTGTACAGCCTCGTTGCAGCCTGGCAGAAGCCTCGCAGCAGCGAGGACCTTCTCCTTACGGATTACTTTAAGGGAGACACTTGTTGAACTTTGTGTTGTCTTGACTGGAACAGCGATAACTCCCAAAATCTCCGCGTGAACGAGCGGAGCTGGCGAAAACCGGAAGAGGAACAAGCTAACATTAGCATCGGATTCGGGTGGTCTCATGCTAAAAGGAGCAGCAAATTGCGGCGCGCTCAGACGGGTTTCGGTAAGTTATCTTAAGCTAACACTAACAGTAAGTCAAATGAGTAATAAAAAAAGAGCTAATTTTAAAACAACAACACATTATACAGATACTGGCTGTTACAGAGGGCGTAAACAGATCGTTGAAGGGCGTGGACTTCAGAACTTCAATCAGAACCAGTCGTTCAAAACGAAAGTTAAAAATGGCAGAATTAAAAAGGGTATAATTGATTATCTAAGAATTATTTTGTGTATTAAATTGAATGAACACTGTTTTTTAACCCCAAAGAAATACCATAAAATTTTAAAAACATATATGTGGTCCCCTTTAATGTTATTTCCCATATTGTTTTTTAATGTATTTTACCTAAATATCTCATTAACCAGCACACAGTTCTTTATTAAACTTTTAGAAAGTAATCACAAGGTGTCTGTTCAATTCAAGATGTTTGTCATAGCTAATCCACATTAGCCGACACAAAACTAGCTATAGCTGAGCCTTTCAGGCATGATGTTAAAAGTTAAGGTGGTAACTGATGATCATTCACTGCACATCCTCTTGCGTGTTAGATATATAACATTATTTTCAAAATGGCTACAACTTTGTCATTTCTTAACATTATATATTTTTTGTTTAATACCCTGGCGTTAAACATACAGTACGGTATATCACACTGGCTGGATTCAGTCCTTCAAGGAATATCAGGCTATTTTAAGTTTATTTCTGCAAGCAAATAACACTTATGAACTTTTTTTTTAATGCCAGAAACCTGATAGAGATGAGTGGGGAAGCAGCCTGGAGGCTCTGGAGTGTGCTTTACAGCTGGAGAAGAGTGTAAACCAATCCCTGCTGGACCTGCAGAAACTGGCAGCTGAACACAAGGATCCTCACGTGAGGAGCAAACCACAAGGACATGCTGAACACGATCTTTCAGTTTGATCTCACAGCAAAGCAATAATCGTTTTTTGTGTGTTTTCTTCCATTTACAGATGTGCGACTTCATCGACACACATTTCCTGGACGAGCAGGTGAAATCCATCAAACAGCTGGGAGACTGGATCTCAAACCTGCGTCGTCTGGGAGCTCCTCAGAACGGCATGGCCGAGTACCTGTTCGACAAACACACCATGGGCCAGGAGGGCAGTTAGACAGAGCTGCAGCTGATCGGCCGCTTCTGCAGCACCTAATGCGTATAAATAATGTTTTATCTGCTAAGATTC
The DNA here is from genome assembly GCA_038048925.1 of Garcialebias charrua. Classification (NCBI taxonomy): domain Eukaryota; kingdom Metazoa; phylum Chordata; class Actinopteri; order Cyprinodontiformes; family Rivulidae; genus Garcialebias; species Garcialebias charrua. Next base: position 6,958 of record JBBPBX010006143.1, read on the forward strand.
TGAGCATTTTTTTAAACTCTCTTTAAAGGGGACCACATATTGGTTTTTAAAATTTTTATGGTATGTCTGTGTGCTATCCAGACCCCGTTCATTCAATTTAATACAAAAAATAATTCTTAGATAATAAATTATACCCTTTTTAATTCTGCCATTTCTAACTTCCGTTCTAAACGAGCTGTTTATGATAATGAGCTCTGAAGTCCACGCCCGTCAAAACTCTGTCTCCGCCCTCTGTAACTGCCAGTATCTCAAATCTGTTGTTGTTTTAAAATTAACCTTTTTTTATTACTCGTTTTACTTACTGTTAGTGCTAGCTTAAAAGATAACTTACTGAAAGCTGTTTGTGTGCGCCGCCATTAGCTGCTCCTATTATCATGCCCTCCCGAATCCGAGCTCTTCCTCCTCCTTCGGTAACAAACAGCCCGCGTAGCTCCTGCTAGTTGCATGCAGCGCTTTGGTCCACGGTTGCACATCCAATCCAGACAAACGCAAACTTCACAGAGTGTTTCCAGTTAATTTATCCGTATGAGGCAACCTAACCTCTGACCGGACCGGACCCACACTGTCCTCAAAAGCCAGCAGCTAACTGCAGCCCGATCTCTCCGAAAGAAAAAAAAAAAAAGATGCCATGGCCGGGACGCGAACCCCAGTCCTTTGGGTGCGACACCAGTTGTTTTACTCACTGACCTACCGGCTCAGTTGAACAACAGCAGTCCTTCATCGTATAAGAAATACATACAACCACCTACTTTTAGAACGCTGGAGTTTTGATTAGATTTTGATGAAGTGAAAGGTATTATTAAAATAAATAAGTTGCTAATCTGAAAATATATCGATCAGTGGTGCTTGATGGTACAGACTGTCGCCCCGCGAGAGAGAGTGTGTGTGTGCACAGTTTTCTGCCGGCTGCGCGTTGGAGCGATATTACACTAAAAATTGAACTAAAACGTAAAAATAACAATTATAAAGTATTATTATGTCGATGTATATATCTAGTCTCACCCCGATTTCTCCGAAACAAAAGGCTTTAAAAAAAAGGGGGGAAAAAAAGATGCCGTTGACGGGACGCGATCTCCGCTCTCCTGCGTGGCGGTCAAGTGTCGTAACCGCTCAACCAAACTGACAGTTGTGCAACAGTAGTCCTTCATCATATAAGAAACAAGTGCAAACCGCTAGAGTGTGTGTGCACAGTTTCAACGAGACAGAGTTCATTCAAACAAGGTAATAAAACATTCTGGTTTTACTCGAGGTGTGCTGCATGGCTGGAGCAGGGCAAACCCCTAGCCCCCCATGGGCTAAATAAATGAATAAATGACCGCCAGGTCAGCTCCTAACCGCTAGGCAACCGTGACATCTTTTATACTCAAGTGGGTGGAGCATCACCAGGGGTTGCTAGGTGAGGGGCTGGACTCAGGTTTGAGGTGATTGGCTACGGTTTGTGACGTCACAAACCGCAGGAAGTGTGAAACGGAGCGTTTTTAATCACAGACAAACAAATCTACTTAGAGTAAATAAACCACTGGGTGCATTTTTTTGGCACAAGGACTGTTTTTTTATGAAGTAAATACCCAAAGTTTAGTAAAAAAACATTAAAAAGTGAATTTTGCATGTGTGGTCCCCTTTAAGCTTTTAAAGAGAGCTATTATGTTTTAATATTTATATTTCTGGTGCTGTCAGTGTTTATGTGTGTTGCTCTTTCAGGATCACTTTTGTTGAGACTGGGCTGTGCCACAGTAACATTTTTACAATGTGGCTTTATCTTACAAGGGAAACATCCATCCATCATCTTTTACCCACTTCTTCCTTTTTGGGTCACTGGTGCCCATATGGGGGACACCCTGGACAGGTCTCCAGTCCATCACAGGGACACATGGAGACAAACAACCATTCACTCTCTCACACCTAGAGACAATTTAGAGTTACCAGTCTAACATGCATGTTTTTGGTCTGTGGGAGGAAACTGGAGTACCTGGAGAAAACTCACACATGCATAGAGAGAACATGGGAAACCTTTATTTTAAAATGTGGTTTATTTCTGACTGTAGGATAGTTGTGACTTTCACCTTGTCACCATTTTAAAAGAACAATTGCTTCCCTTCACGTTCTAGCCATAGATTACAAGATTACACAAATTATAAGCCAACAAAAAACTGAAATGTGTCCAAAGAAACCACACTCTTATTATTTATTATACACATTTTACTTCTAGGAGTTAATTTTCATTTACCGGTATATACGTATTTTGCTGTTTAGTTTCAGATGAACTTCACAACAGCTTCTGTTACTTTTCTCTGTTCAGCCTTTTTTCAAGTTTTGTACTCGGTTCACATGAAATAAAGCAAAACCTTATTAAAGACATCTAAAAAAGCTAAGTCTGGTCCTCTGGACATTCAAAAAACAAAACAAAAAAAAAATGTAGAAACGTTACGTCTTTCGTCCGAAAATCTTCCTGAGGAAGTTCTACCTGGATTATTGAGCATGCATCAGGGTACTTATTAAAGACACATTAGGAAAATAAATCGCATATCAATAAAAAAGTCATTTAAAAAAGTCATTTAAAAGAGTTTTGTTTTTCCTGTGCGTTTTTGCCATTTTCTGATACCTAAATGTTTTTTTTTTCCTGCAGTTGCTTCATTTATTACGATTGTTTTGTTTACCAGTCAAAATGCGTATACTTAGTATGCTTGTTTGATGAAAAATAAAAAATCGTGGGTAACTAATTTTCAATGTTTATTTTTTATTAAAGCAGTGTCATGAAGCACAACATGCCAATGCAAATTTTTAAAATAATTCACAAATACACATTTAGGAGTAAAAAACAGAAATGATCCAGTTTTTCTTGTCACTCATTTTAGATGTAAACTTAAAATCCTGTCATGTACAGGTCCTTCTAAAAAAATAAGCATTGTGATAAAGGTCATTTAATGTACTGTAATTATAAAAATGAAACTTTCATATATTTTAGATTCATTGCACACCAACTGAAATATTTCAGGTCTTTTATTGTTTTAATACTGATGATTTTGGCATACAGCTCATGAAAACCCAAACTTTCTCTCAAAAAATGAGCATATTTCATCCGACCAATAAAAGAAAAGTGTTTTTAATACAAAAAAAAGTCAACCTTCAAATAATTATGTTCAGTTATGCACTCAATACTTGGTCGGGAATCCTTTTGCAGAAATGACTGCTTCAATGCGGCGTGGCATGGAGGCAATCAGCCTGTGTCACTGCTGAGGTGTTATGGAGGCCCAGGATGCTTCGATAGCGGCCTTAAGCTCATCCAGAGTGTTGGGTGTTGCGTCTCTCAACTTTCTCTTCACAATATCCACAGATTCTCTATGGGGTTCAGGTCAGGAGAGTTAGCAGGCCAATTGAGCACAGTAATACCATGGTCAGTAAACCAGTTACCAGTGGTTTTGGCACTGTGAGCAGGTGCCAGGTCGTGCTGAAAAATGAAACCTTCATCTCCATAAAGCTTTTTCAGCAGATGGAAGCATGAAGTAGGGGAGACCGGGTATATGTAACATGGGGAGAGTTGTAACACCACCAGTTCCACCAATCAGGGATAAGATAGGATTCACATGATCATTTCAGTGTTTACCCGCTTCCTCCACAATACCATATTGTGATTGTCAAGTCTGGAAACAGGCACATGCAGATACTAAGGAGAAAAAACTGATTTTGAGGTAAGAAAGTAAATTTTTTGACCATGACTATATTTTGTTTAGTACTTATACTGTTGCAGATAAAACCATATAACTTACATTAGATGAAAGTGTAATTTCTCAGGCAAAATGTGATGCATTTTCCTGTGCTAATTTCAAACCGCTATGCTACTACAGCTAGCTAAACATGGCTGACAGGGTTGGGGTGGGTTGTAACACATATTTAGGCCTTATATGGCATTATATTATATTTAGGCATTATAGGTCTACATGTTAAGGAAGATTGTTCTAGTAGAATAATTTACACACATGCACACACAAACAGTATACAGGTGGTCCCCGACTAAGTTGGAAAATGTATGCTAGCGCTACTACGAACACCCATTTTTCAACACAAACGTACTGGTTCATAAACATGCACAGAACTTTGTTTACAAACAGTTAGCTAACACACTTTCATCTAAAAACACATTCCAGTGCTGTATTTTCTGTATGTTCTGTACAACTTTACTGTTCGTTAGTCAGCTCGTAAGTCCGGAACGTTGTAAGTCGATGTGCTCGTAAGTCGGGGACCACCTGTATTTGAGTTATGGTCAGTCACAGAAAGAGAGAGAGACATTTTGTTCTTGTATTGTTCTTTTAATTCAGTAAACCTCTTTTTGAAGCATATCACATGGTGTGGCCTCTGTTTTTGCTTCTTTTGTCTAATTGTTACAACTTACCCCAGCAAGTGTTACAACCTACCCCGGTAGCGGGGTAGGTTGTAACAAAGGACCACCATGTATTTGACATGAACTCATGAGGTCTGTGATATTCTTGCAGATGTTTGAATTGGTGCCATTTGTAGTCAACAAATGTGGGTATTTTGTATAAAAGTTTGAAAACTCTAGCTCAAAAATTCTGTGAGTTAAAGGTGCTGGAGCAAAAAGTGTTACAACCATACCCGGTCTCCCCTACTCCAAAATCTGATAGCTAGCTGCATTGACCCTGCCCTTGATAAAACACAGTGGACCAACACCAGCAGCTGACATGGCACCTCAGACCGTCACTGACTGTGTTCAAAAAAGGCGTTCAATACAGGATCAACTGGACTTTATTTGTTGCAGAAAACGTTTCGACTTCTGTCCAGAAGTCTTTTTCAATTCTGATTTCAGTTGATCCTGTATTGAACGCCTTTTTTGATTTCATCATGTCCTGGACGACTGAGAATCTTCACCAGCATATCACTGACTGTGGATACTTGACTCTGGCATTTTGGTATTTCCTTCTCCCCAGTCTTCCTCCAGACTCTGGCACCTTGATTTCCGAATGACATGCAAACTTTACTTTCATCCGAAGAAAGTACTTTGGACCACTGAGCAACAGTCCAGTGCTGCTTCTCTGTAGTCCAGGTCAGGCGCTTCTGCCACTGTTTCTGGTTCAAAAGTGGCTTGACCTGGGGAATGCAGCACCTGTAGCCCATTTCCTGCACACGCCTGTGCACGGTGGCTCTGGAATCGGCCCTTCTCCACAATCTTCCTCAGGGTCCGGTCACCTCTTCTCGTTGTGCAGCGTTTTCTGCCACACTTTTCCCTTCCCACAGACTTCCCACTGAGGTGCCTTGATACAGCACTCTGGGAACAGCCTATTCGTTCAGAAATTTATTTCTGTGTCTTACCCTCTTGCTTGAGGGTGTCAATGATGGCCTTCTGGACAGCAGTCAGGTCGGCAGTCTTACCCATGATTGCGGTTTTGAGTAATGAACCAGGCTGGGAGTTTTTAAAAGCCTCAGGAATCTTTTGCAGGTGTTTAGAGTTAATTCGTTGATTCAGATGATTAGGTTAATAGCTCGTTTAGAGAACCTTTTCATGATATGCTAATTTTTTAGATTGGAATTTTGGGTTTTCATGAGCTGTATGCCAAAATCATCAGTATTAAAACAATAAAAGACCTGAAATATTTCAGTTGGTGTGCAATGAATCAAAATATATGAAAGTTTCAATTTTATCATTACATTATGGAAAATAATGACCTTTATCACAATATGCAAATTTTTTGAGAAGGACCTGTAGCGCCAGTTCAAGCTCTTGAAGTGGATTTACACAAGAAGTAGGTCAGTTCTGTGAGACTGGAAAAGTGGCTTAATGGAGAACTTGAAATAATTTTGGGACATTCAGTTGAAAAGATGTTCCTTTTTTAAAGCTAAATGTTTCTAAGACAAAGGAGATGGTCACTGGTTTTAGAAGAGACTTCAGTTGCAGCTCCTGTGGTCATTAACGGTGAAGCTGTTGAGGTGGTGCATATCATAAATATCGGAACTGTTCTTGATGACACTGACCTTTGACCCCCATGTGAACTCACTTAAGAAGGCCCACCAGAGAATGTATTTTTTTATCGGAAGCTCTGGTTTTTATGTTGATTCTACTTTTAAGAGAACATGTTATTCATGTTTTATTGAGTTTCTTAACTTTTACCTTCATCTGTTGTTTTGGATTGTTAACTTTGGAAAAACGAACAAACTCTGGGACTGTCAGGATGTGCAGCAAAACTGCTATGTAGCTCTACCGAACCTCACTGACCTGCACAAGGCGAGGTCAGTGAACAAGGCCAGGCTGATTCTGGCAGATCCTGATCATCCCCTCCATGGTGAGTTCAGGTTGCTTCCATCTGGATGCAGGACAAACGGACTGAAAAAAAATCATCCCTGGAGGGATCAAGCTTCTCAATGGACATTGATGACTTCCGTATTGTAATTTTAATGTCCTGTGTAGTTTGGATCTACTGACTGAAACTAATTGCCCCTCGGGGATGATAAAGATACAATTGAACTTCCAATAGATTATATATGAACAATTCAGGCTCTATTAAAAAGTAATTGCTAAATAATAGATATGTTTTTGGTACATCATTTGCGTTTTATACAGTTATGTCATTCTGATCAGGTGATTCTTTTTAAAAAAAATCTACAACTCAAATTTTTTTTCAGTCAGGTTAAAAAACAAACATAATTCTCAAGTTCTTAATGTTTTGTCCAGAAATGGTCACTTCTTGCTCCAAAAGAAAGAAAAGAAACTTGCTAAAGACTCAAGTCTTCAGAATTATTTTTCAAACCATTGGGGCCTGAAGGTATACGCACCCATGTCAAATATATTTTTTACAGTCTGACCCTTTTTTTCTCACTCAATCCTGCTCTCTTTCTCCTGCAAAGTTCTTCACCACACCGTCCACCAGAACATCCAGCAAGTTCCCTTCGACCAATGAGATCCCCGAATCATTGGAGGAATTTTCCAGATTGGTTTCTTGCTGTGTCTGTGATGAAGTGGAAATCGTGTTGTTGCTTAACCCGCCATTTGTTTCCCCATTGCTCACCCATGTATTTGAGCTGAAGTTCCCATGGTTACTGAAATTACTGTGGTTTATTCCATTACAGAGACTTCCTGTTGTGCCAGCACTGTTGGTGCTCGTTGCGTTAATGCTACTGGAGCTGCTGTTGGGATTACTGGGGTTTAGTACCACTGTGTGAGAGGGGGCAGTAAATGAGAACACTCTTTCACCTCCGCTTCCGTTGGCCTGAGCACTCGGGGGTCCAGGCTGACCATCCGCCGAGGGTGTGGCTTCCAACGTTAGGCGAGGGTGAGGAGGGCGGCGAGACAGGAGGCCGTGTCCTGGTCTGAGTTTAGATATCGGACAGAGTTGTGGTGGTGGTGTGTCGGGGAAAGAGAATGCCGGACCACTCTGCATCTCGCCGTTCCCACTCACCCAGGGTAATGCTGAAGATGGTGGAGGTGGAAGGTTAGGAGTGCTAGGAGGCAACAACTGTGAGCCCACCATCTGAGGGGCCATGGAGCTACAGCTGCGAGCCCATTCAGATTGGGTTCTCCGGGTGTTTCGAGGGCGAGGCAACATAGGGGGCACACTGTGGATGGGTGTTTGTGGGCAGCTGTAAAATCCTGGTCTATCATACAAGGGCACTGTAGAGAAGGCGTAGTCTTGATCTTGGTTCAAAGGCTGGCAAGTTTGATTTGAAGCTGATGGTGCCCCAGGATGCAAGTAAAGAGGGAAGCGACTTAATGGAGCCCCAGGGCAGCGGCGCAGCAAAGCAACCCTGGACGAGCGAGAGAAGTTAGGGGACTGGACACCTAAGAGACGACCCAACCCTCCAAGCAGGGGGGTGGAATAGTTGGCCTCTTCATTTTCTTTGATCTGCTCCAGGTTGGACTGAAACTCCATCTCCTCCTTGGGAATGCTGAGGATGATCAAGAAGATGGTTATTCACATGTCAAGTGCACAACGTTTGATTTCCTGCAAAAGCAAAGCATTGATTTACCTGATATCCAGTGCTGAGCCCATGAAGGATGGCTTACGATGTTCAGCACTGGCAGGAGTGTAGGGAGGCTCTGGTTCCAACTCATTCCAGTACATGTCCTTCTCAACCAGTGGCAGGCTGTCATACATTTCATCCACAGATAGCAATGACACCTATATAACACAATAAAATATGTTTACTGTATGGGCAAAAAAACAATAATAGGGCAAATAGTTTGTTACAGATCCACACCTGCAAGTTGCGATCAACCAGCCAGTTGGTTTCAAAGTCATCATCATCCTCACCAAAAGGGTTTATAAGTTGCTCAGCCACCTGAGACCATAAGAACAAACCATAGATGAATCCTCACAACTGACAAAAGATGGGATGATCTATCTGCCGTGCTTCACCTTAAGCCAACCAACATAGAAGAAAAACTGCAGCAGCGTGAAAACTGGTAGGTAGAATTCTACATCATGACCAGGATAACCCTGAGCTGGATCCAAGAACTGACGACCAATCAGACAAGCCAAGAAGAAGCTGTAGACTGCAACTGTTACCACCTGATTAAAACAGTTAGTCTCGATTAGTTCACGGTTTCAAAGAAGTCAGGTTGCTATTGAAACTTCTGGGGACAAACTGGCAAAGTGTGACCTGAGTATAGACGAGAGGCAGGCTGATCCAGTCATAACCGTACAGCTTCATGCACTTCTCCCGTAGACTGTTCAACTCCTGGACGATGAAGAACAAGTTCAAGCAATTGAAAAACATTTAGAAGCCAAGTCCCCGCTCTTCGGTCGTGCAGACAGAAGCAGATGAAACCTACAGTGAGAATGGCTGTGAGCGCCACGTCATTGTTGATGCGCCCCTCGGTCCGAGCTCTCAGAGCCAGGTTGACAAACCACATGCAGGGCACCCAGAACTTATTATGTGGGGAGGGAAGATCCTCTAGATGCCTCAGCTCTTCCGAGGTCATCAAACCTGAGAGAAATAAACACACGGTGGAGACGAGAGCAGCCAAGTGATCTGTGTTCCAGTCTCGGTTAAAAGATTCATTCTGAATCTCTGTCTTTAAGAGGTCTTGCTTCATAACTTCTTTAAGACTACTGTAGTAGACACAACCTGTAGGTAAACTATCAGGACCATGAGCGTGGAATTTGGTCTTGTCACCACAGCCTACCTGCCTGGACCAGATGCTCCATGGTGGGAAACCTCTTGTAGACAGCTGTGCTCACAGAGCGGTAGATAAGTACACCAGAGAGGTTGACGTAGCGCATCAGAGTTCTTCGGGTCAGCCTTGCAGCCTCATCCGTTCCACGAACGTGGCCTGCTACTAACACCGCCAAACGGTCCGGCCAGGGGACATTCTCAAACTGGCCCCACCACCGAGACACGACCAGGGTCACATAAAAACCTGGTAAAAGGAAACACTGACAGATTCAAATTGTAGTGTTCGACAGCAGAAGAGCTCAGCTCATTGGAGTTCACATTTTAAAGGTGGAAATCAGCTACAGCCGACTCACCTAGCACAAACGACACAGGAATGAGCTCTGCGTAGCGGTCACAATATATCGACAGTTTCTCAAACAGCCTCTTCTGGTCATTGTTCAACACAAGTCTGGTGGGAAAAATGTACTTTTTAGAAGAGCTGAGGTGAACTCTGTGACAAGCAGGTTGAGGCAGGTTTACGATACATTTTTTGTTTTCCATTTCTGGCTCGCCGCCTCCTTACTAAAAACAGTTTCTGCTTTAGTCACACGTTTTTCTGTGAAATATTGTCATTGTTATTCTGCAAGACCCTAAAAATTATTGAAGGGACCACAAGTAGGGCTTACCGGTATACACAATTATATAGTCTTCTTCTTCTTCCGCCTGCTCCCTTTTTCAGGGGTCACCACAGAATAACTCACATGAAGACTTGGTGATTGTTTTTACGTCAGATGTCCTGATGCAGAAACAGACCACTGAGCCCTTTGGGTGGAGCAGAGAGCTGCTATCTAGGGCACCCAGGGGAGCAGATGGTGGGGGTTAAGGGCCTTGCTCAAGGGCCCAGAGTGAAGCAAATGAGGGTGGAGGCAGGTGTGGGTGTTTCAACTTTTCTATTCACATTTTGATGTTGTCTGCCTGGGGAGTTAAACCGTCAACCTTCCGATCACATGGCTCACCTTCTCTATATCATGGCAGGGATTCTTTTTTTTTTCAGTATGAAAAAAACTTTAGTTTTGTTCAAAAGCGGTTGCCAGACTTTCTGAAAGAAGAGAAGTTGTATCTTAAAGATACCTGGAAATTGTACAGGTTACATAAAAGATGAAATATGAAATAATAAAATATTGGCTGTGTTCCAACTCTCACCCTATTCTTAAATTGCAACAAAAAAGACTATAAAATAGTTACTTTACTCATATTGTAGTAATTGAGAACGTGTGAACAATGTGCCGTCATCAATAATAGTAAATCTTCTTTTCTCAAAACTGAAACAGGGATTCCTCAAGGAACTATATTTGGTCACATCCTTTTCATCCTGTATATTAATAGTCTTCCCGAAATTTGTCCTAAAGCTAATTTGCAAATGTGTGCTGACGACACTATCAATCATGCGTCGGCTAAAAGCAGTGTTTTAGTCAGTGAAAAACTGAACAACAGCTTACAGAAAACATCAGTGTGGCTAAGACTCCTGCTTAACCCTTAATAGAAAATGTATTTGCTTTTGAACAAAGAAAGCTCCATCACAGTCCTTGCATATTCAAATCAACGGGGATTCTATTGAACAAGTATCACAGGACAAATATTTAGGAATAACATTGGATGCTCAGTTAAATTTTAAGAGCCATGTTGATAAAATCTGCAAAACTGTTAGAACATACATTGTAAAATTATTAGAAAATGTTTGACACTTCGTTGTGCAGAGATGTTCTTCAACTCATTGATTTTTTTTCACATTTGTCTTATGGAGCTACTGTCTGGTCACAGACAACAAGCTACACTGAAACCACTGGGAAGTCTCTACAGTCGGGCCTTGAAGGTTTTATTATAACAAAAGGCAATCAGATTTCATCACTGTAATATTTTAGCTAAGTTCAGTATTCTAGAATTTTCCAATGTTATAAATGACAATTTTTTAAACTTGACCTTCAAATGCTTAAAAGGACTTGCACCCAAGCCATTAAGCAATTGTATACAAAAACTGCAGGGCTACAGCAGACCTGCCAGAGTGGCTTTAATTTAAAGCCGCTCTGGCAGGTCTGCTGTAGCCCTTCAGTTTCTGTATACAATTGCTTAATGCCTTTAAATGTCGACTGTAAGGTTCCTTTTCATTGAACCACTTTTGCTCAAATTGCTCTCTCCATGAGAGGATCCACAATTTAGAACTCACTCCCTGTCACTTTAAAGTCTGTAACCAGATTCATTATGTTTAAAAAGCAAACTAAACTCTGGCTGTGTCAAAAACAGCATTGCATTCATGCACTGACATGATTTTTTTTACTATTCATAAAATTGCTCAAAAAATATATATATTTTATCATTTAAATATGTTCGTTTTTGCAAACAAAATGATAAATCACTTTAATTTTGCTTTAAAAGTGATTTTGAACTTCAAGCCGTGTTTAATCATGGGAAATCCGATTACACCGAACGCACCATCTGTGACGTAGTGAGAGGCAGAGGGCTCTGGTCTCTTTAATAGCGACAAATTTATCAATCTATGTGAAGATTTGAGCTATTTGTCTTCATTTTGGGAAGCAGAAAATAGTTTGGGTGATGGAACAAGAAACAACAGGATCTAATTTAGGTCTGATGCTGTATCAGACTGACCTTCATGTAGAGCTGCTCACACCTGCGCACTGTGACAAGCCCAGAGCTCTGCCCAGTGTTACATCACAGATGGTGCGTTCGAGTGTAATCGGATTTCCCAAGATTAAACACGGCTTGAAGTTCAAAATCACTTTTAAAGCAAAATTAAAGTGATTTATCATTTTGTTTGCAAAAATGAACATATTTAAATCATAAAAGATATATATTTTGAGCAATTTTATGAAAATTAAAAAATCATGTCAGTGGGGCTTTAATCTTTTATTGTTATGTTTTAATCTATTTGTTTTATATGCATGGCTCTGTTTACGTTGTTAATATTATTTTTTAATTATTTTATGTTTATTACCATTCCACTTCCTAGTAGTATCAGATATCCTGTGTATAAAAGCCCATCTGGGACAAGTGCTAATTAGCTCACACGATAAGCGCCATGATACAAGCATGCGACTGCTGCTTTATTCAGTTTGTCTATGATATTGTGTGTCAGTCCCCCCAAAAAGCTAACCATACACTAAGGAGTTTACAGAAAGCAAATCAAAAATAATAATGTCAATAAATTAGTTTAGTACTGTATAGGTCTAAAAAGTAAAATTACATAAAGCTTCAGAGCTAAAAGTTAAAGTTTGAGCTAATATATTCCCAAAGAGCAAACTACACTTTGTAAAATCAATTTTCATGGTTCAAAGCACATTTTTTAATTAAATTTAAGACATCTTGTTCTCATCTCTGATCTGTCTGTGTCTGTTTTGTCACACCAGAGGCACTAGAATGAATATACAGGCTAGTTCCCATTGAGCCTCGAGGACTCATTTACAAGAGTTAATTGGCGTTTGCATAGTTTTTCTATAGTTAGAAAATTAATTAGACTAGAACTCAATGAGTGGTTACCTATAAACAACACTGAGGATGTAGTAGAGCAGAGTGAAGATGATGAACTCTCTGTAGAGCAGTTTGTAGATGCTGCCCTTCCATCGCAGAAGAAGGTGAAAGAAGGTCCCCAAACCTGCATCAGCAACTCTACGGGAGTATGTCACTGTCATGGCAGCTTCTTCTTGACCAGCCTGCAGGCTGTCTGTGGCCTAACATGAAGGAAACCAGCGTGTTTCTGTTGTCTGGGCTTCGTCTGTGCTTAACGTCAGCCACGGGTATGGAACTCATAAAGCCAACCTGGTCACAGATCTGCAACAACAGAGAGGTAAGCTCTAGTGTGTTTATGAAATGTTTATCATTTAGTTTAATTAAATTCACAGCAAAAGTCATCTCAAGGCACAAGACGAGGCTAAATCCTATACTCAAATCCAGTTACAGTCAATTAATTCCCAGTTTAATACAATACAGTACTGTATACGGTAGTCCCAAAGTACATTATGAACTGATGATTAGTAAAAGTTGTGTACTGGTACTGTAGCTAAACAATCCAGCAGATTGTGTCAAATATTCACTTTTTTGCCATCTCTCACCCTGAGCAGCACAGAACAGTGGAAAGGAATGTCTGTCTTTTAACAAGAAACTCCAACAGAACCAGAACCAGGATCAGAACCAGGATCAGGACGGGCAGCCATCTGCTGCACTGACACTAACAGGGGTTCAAGAGGACAGAAAGGGACACAGACAGACACAAAATGGCTGGTCCAGGTGCAGCTTCTGTGGGAAGACAAAGAAAAACATGGGGTTTGTGATGAAAATATAATATTTATTGATCTGCTTCCTGATATATTGAAATGTTTATGCATTGTATATTGTTTTCCTGTACACATCATAAATCTTTATTTGACCGGGTCGTTGTGAAGCTGAACATTATGCCAAGTGTGATAATGGTTGCTCCGTGACAATCTGTGTAGATTGGAGCAGTCTATGTAGGTCAGAGCAATCTATGTAGGTTGGGGAAATATATGTAGGTTGGATCAATCTGTGTAGGTTGGAGCAATCTGTGTAGATGGAGAAATCTGTGTAGATGGAGGCAATCTATGTAGGTTGGAGAAATCTATGTAGGTTGGAGCAATCTATGTAGGTTGGATCAACCTGTGTAGGTTGGAGCAATCTGTGTAGTTGGAGCAATCTGTGTAGATGGAGAAATCTGTGTAGATGGATACAATCTATGTAGGTTGGAGAAATCTATGTAGGTTGGAGCAATCTATGTAGATGGAGAAATCTGTGTAGATGGATACAATCTATGTAGGTTGGAGAAATCTATGTAGGTTGGAGCAATCTGTGTAGATGGAGAAATCTGTGTAGATGGAGGCAATCTATGTAGGTTGGAGAAATCTATGTAGGTTGGAGCAATCTATGTAGGTTGGATCAACCTGTGTAGGTTGGAGCAATCTGTGTAGTTGGAGCAATCTGTGTAGTTGGAGCAAGCTGTGTAGATTGACGTAGGTTGGAGCAATCTATGTAGGTTGGGGTAATCTAGGTTGGAGCAATGTATGTAGGTTGGAGCAATGTATGTAGGTTGAGGCAATAAAGAATGTAGGTTGGAGCAATGTTTAGGTTGGGACAATCTATGTAGGTTGGAGCAATCTATGTAGGTTGGATCAATCTGTGTAGGTTGGAGCAATCTGTGTAGTTGGAGCAATCTGTGTAGTTGGAGCAATCTGTGTAGATGGAGGCAATCTATGCAGGTTGGAGCAATATGTGTAGATTGAGGTAGGTTGGAGCAGTCTATGTAGGTTGGGGAAATCTATGTAGGTTGGAGCAATGTATGTAGGTTGGAGCAATGTATGTAGGTTGGAGCAATGTATGTAGGTTGAGGCAATAAAGTATGTAGGTTGGAGCAATATGTGTAGTTGGAGCAATCTGTGTAGTTGGAGCAATCTGTGTAGATGGAGGCAATCTATGTAGGTTGGAGCAATATGTGTAGATTGAGGTAGGTTGGAGCAGTCTATGTAGGTTGGGGCAATCTATGTAGGTTGGAGCAATATGTGTAAATTGAGGTAGGTTGGAGCAATCTATGTAGGTTGGGGCAATGTATGTAGGTTGGAGCAATGTATGTAGGTTGGGCAATAAAGTTTGTTGGTTGGAGCAATGTTTAGGTTGGGACAATCTAGGTTGGAGCAATCTATGTACTGTACAATGGTATGGTCAGCACTCTCAGTGTAGCAGTTTTTTTCCTCTCAATCTGTGGGATTATTTAAACGACTGATGTAACTCAGTAACTCAGTTCATAACTGACGCCCACAGAACAGTAAAATAATACAACATTAAGACACAGACGCTAACTCACTCATTAAAGCCAATGAAAAAAAATGTGTTTTTAAATGAGTTTTAAAAACAGAGATTGATGAGGCCTGCCTGACCTTCAGTAGCAGCTCGTTCCACAATTTAGGTCTGGATTTATAAAAGGTTTTAGGAAATGCTAAAAGCATCTGATCAGAGGATCTAAGAGCATGTGATGGCATGCAAAGGTGAAGCAGTTCAGACAAATAAGAAGGACTAAGACCGTTCAAAGACAAAAAAAACAAAAACAAAAAACAACTGAACTTTAAAATGGATTTGAAACTGGACAGGAAGCCAATGAAGGGACATTAAAACTGGAGTGATGTGCTCACGCCTGCCTGTACCAGTCAAAAATGCAGCAGCATCAATGGTGCAGGATTTAATAAATAAGAATGTTTTATAACAGAGGGTCAGCCTCACAGACGGAAACTGGAAGTTGGTTCCACAAGAGAGAAGCTGATAATTTAGACCCTCTAGGAACCACAAGTATACCGGCAAGAAAATCGATAAGATCTCTAATTTAAGACAGAGCTCAACTTTTAAATGTTTTGTATGTTAGAAGTATGATTTTTACTTCTGATAAAGTTTTTATAATGGAAAGAAGCTAAAACTGGATACATTTAATCTCTCCTTCCGACAGCAGCATTTTGGATCAGCTGAAGGCTAATACTTCCTAAATTTCGACTTTACTAAACTATTATGCATTTTTATCAAAAAACATTCTCCAATTTTGATAATAAAATACATCACAATGTATGAAGTGAGCTTCTAGGAGCATTACAATAAAAATGCAACATCACATCAGGTCATCAAATTCAGTCACTTACCGCAAAGAATAAAAATCCTTCACTTTCAGACCTGGTGCTCGAGGTGTGTGATGGCAGCTGCGTCCAGGGGGGAAATTATAGCTGGGGACAGAAAAGTAGGAACCAAAAACAGCAACAGGGTCTCTTACACCTCCGGTCACTTGATGTGATAATCTGTTTGGTACAACAAAGCTGCATTGTGAGTCCAGGTCCAAATAATCTGAGCAAATCTTCACCCTGCAGAGCTGCCACATGGAAAGGTTCAAGACGTGAACGTTGAGGGCTCAGCTGTGACGTTCACACACATCTGCTGGCATTTTACAGAACAAACACCTCTGAACTGCTGCAAGTGCTTTTTTAAATTATATCTGTATTTTTCTGTTGAAGCAGTTCTTAATATTCAAGTATACTGCATGAGCTCCCCCTCCACTGGAAAAAATGTGCACAGCTGACTTGTTACTGGTCAGGAGGGATTGGTGATTAACCCTTCCCGTTTAGCCAGGTGACCCACAGCAGGGTGAAGTGTGCGGAAAGCCAAAGTCCAAAGATTACGAAGAAGTTCTGCTATTTCACAGATTTCTTGTGTACACTGGCAACTGGGGATCTTTGATACTCATCTTGGTGAGCAGATTTGACACATTTGTCCTCTGGAGAGATGTTAGTAACATTTATCTACTCCTCATGGGTTTGATACTTATGTTTGCACTGTTCTCTCAAAGAAAGACATTCCTCCAGCCTGACGGGCTGTGAAGGAGCCGGACTTTTTGTGCAGCTCTGCTTGTAATGTGTCCTCGTGTGACTTTCAAGTTGCAAAAAGTGACTGCCCTTCTTCCTGTGTCTGTCATCAGATGTCATCCTGCGTTAGACAACTGAATCCACTTTGGAGAAGGGCAGCAGCTTCTGTCGGATCTTGAAAAAGACAGATGGATGCTTTTGAGGGAATTCACTGCGTCCACATCTCCTCGTCTCCTCCGCCTTCAGCCCCATCCAGCCCGGGATATGAAGTCCTCACAGCAGGGAGATCCGGAATATCAGTTTATTCCTCTTCAGTCTTCTTTGGGACTCCTGATGTGGTGCCTGAGGTCAGACACGAGACCAGGAAGGTCACTCTCAAGGAGCATTGTGTTGTTGGAAAGTAAGTGTTAGATGAGAGTGGAAAAACAAATCTGATCTTTCTAGTTATTAGTTCCAAATTTTCCATCTTCTGAGCTATAAAATTGCTGTCAAAACCTTGTGACCTCAGCTATTATCAGTTTAGCAAAACAAGCTATAATACCTGAAAGGATGACAAATTTAAGATACTAAAACATTTTGTATTTGACGTCTCATTCCACTTTACTGGTCAAAAATCAGCAAAAGATAAACTGGAAAATATGTTTTTACCTGTAATTACATACCGTACAGACTAAAGTAAACTTTTCAACATTGTAATTTTTGTATGGTAAAGTTGGTTTAGCTGCTGTGAACACTGTGACTGTGTTTTAATGAAAACAGTTGAGGGCTTGTCAACAGTAAAGGGTTAGTTTAGCAGGATGAACTCATAAATGACCAGCAATCAATCAGTCACCAGCCCAACAAGTAAACTAGCTTAGCTTATGGCTACTTTTAGGATTTGCTAGTTTTAGCTTGTGTTTTTTCATTTTTAGCTTTTGTTTTGCTTGTTTTCACTTGTGCTGTCCTAGTTTTAGCCTTTGTCTTGCTAGCTTTAGCTTAATTGTGTTTTACTATTTCTAGTTTTTGTTTCGCTAGTAGCAGTATTTTTCTATGGGTTTAGCTATTTTGACTCAACGTTTTTCTCTATTTTAGGTTTTATTTTGCTAGTTTGTTTTTTTTAACCTGTTATTTTTAGATTTTGTTGTGACCTGGCTCTGGTTGTGACCATTTAAATATTTTAAACGGACCAGTCGGCCCAGACCTGGACATCCTCAGCTCTGAGTTCAGCCTCCTCTTTGTGGGCAGGATCGTCATGGCATGCCTGTACAAATCTCAGCTCAGCAATAACTGCACCTCGTTTGTCCAGGGCACTGGTACTATATTTTCTAAAAAAAATAAAAAAATAATAGGTGCTCTCTCCATCACACAACAAGCCAGAAGCAAGTAGCAGAAGAAAATAGCTGTAAGTATGGGCAGAAACTGAGCCACCAGAACTGAATTTAAAGGGGACCTCAGATGCATTTTTTAAATTTTTATGTTATTTCTGTGTGCTATCTAGACCCTATTCCTTCAATTTAATGCACAAAATAATTCTTAGATAATCAATTATACCCTTTTTAATTCTGCCAGTTTTAACTTTCGTTTTGAACGACCGGTTTCTGATAGAAGTTCTGAAGTCCACGCCCTTCAAAGATCTGTTTACGCCCTCGTAACAGCCAGTATCTGTAATGTGTTGTTGTTTTAAAATTAGCTCTTTTTTTATTACTCATTTGACTTACTGTTAGTGCTAGCTTAAGATAACTTACCGAAACCCGTCTGAGCGCGCCGCAGTTTGCTGCTCCTTTTAGCATTAGACCACCCGAATCCGAAGCTAATGTTAGCTTGTTCCTCTTCCGGTTTTCGCCAGCTCCGCTCGGAGACTTTGGGCGTTATCGCTGTTCCAGTCAAGACAACACAAAGTTCACCAAGTGTCTCCCGTAAATTAATCCGTAAGGGGAAGGTCCTCACTGCTGCGAGGCTGCTGCGAGGCTGCAGCAAGGCTGTACAGTTGAAGCTCCGCTCCATGGCGCCAGAAGAGGGTCCCGTCGCAACCGGTCTCTACGCCGGGGGTATGCTCGTTTAATTTTTGCCGGCGGCGCGTTGGGAGAGATCGCAAATACACTAAAAATTGAACTAAAAAACATAAAAATAACAATTATACTTTATTTATAAAGCCATTTAAAAAACCACAGCTGCAACAAAGTGCTGTACACATGAAATTAATAACATATAAACAAAAGATGAGATGAAATCATGAAAAACAACAGTCATGTGTTTAATACAGAAGTGGGTTGAGCCTAACCAGGTGAGGGGCTGGACTCAGGTTTGAGGTGGGTTGTCCTCGCGCCTGTGACGTCACAGGCGCGATTGACTTCCATTTTATTTCAAAAACGAACCGTTTTCATCACAGTAAAATAAATCTACTTAGAGTAAATAAACCACTGGGTGCATTTTTTTGGCACAAGGACTGTTTTTTTATGAAGTAAATACCCAAAGTTTAGTAAAAAAACATTAAAAAGTGAATTTTGCATGTGTGGTCCCCTTTAAATTGTGCAAATTGAAACTGAATTTCACTAAACTGCTCATGTAAGCGGACACATCACTGACATGACCCCTGGGCCAGCAATTACCAGCAGTCTGCTGACATCAAATCTGCAGCGCTGGTCCGAATGCAACCCCAGACTCTGGGTTTCAAAAATCAAACTGGAACTGGGCCAGGCTACTCAATGCCAACACCTAAAAGGAGCTAGAGAGGGCGAGACTGCGATCAGAGCCCCTGACCGTTACTTAAAACAATTTGGTAGGAAAGGTGAAGCACCCCCACCTGTCCCAGTTTGCCCCACTGTAGGCCCAAGGCCCCTACTACTCCCTCAGATGGCAGCCCTGTGCTCCACACAGCTGTGGTAGTGACCCTCCACTCAGAACCGTGATTGTGCACATTTACACTATGTACTACGGCATATGTGTCAAACTCAAGACCCGGGGGCCAAATGTGGCCCTCGTTGACATCATATCTGGTCCCCAAGATGTTATTTTCAAAGTAAAATACTGTAACACTTAAATTGTTTCAGTAATATTTGATTATGAAGTCAAAAGTGCAACAGAAAAGGTCAAATGAGACCATCCATCCATTATCTTTTACCCGCTTCTTCCATTTTGGGTCACGGGGGTCGCCGGTGCCCATATCCAGCAATCACAGTGCGAGGGGCGGGGTACACCCTGGACGGGTCGCAAGTCCATCACAGGGACACATAGAGACAAATTCACTCTCTCTCTCACACCTATAGGGACAAGTTAGAGTTATCAGTCAGTCTAACATGCATGTTTTTGGTCTATGGGAGGAAACCCATGCATGGACGGAGAGAACATGCAAACTCCACCCAGAAAGGCCCCCGGACCGGTATTTGAACCAGCAACCTTCTCGCTGAGAGGCTGCAGCTCTACCAGTTGCGCCACCGTGCTGCCCTCAAATGAGGCCAATCAAACTATTTTTTTGAGGAACCTGCAACCAATCAAAGATGTCAGGTATCTAACTTGAGTTAATGTAGATTCTGAAACCGGCCCTTAGTTTGAAAAAGGCTTTAACTTTGGCCCCCTTTTATAAGTGGGTTTGACACCCCTGTACTACAGTAATACCGCTACAAGTTGCTTTCAAAATAAAAGCTGTTACAGCTGTTCATTATGTAAGAATGTGAAATAGTTTTTCACTTTTATCTGTTATCTGCGGTTATTTGCAGATGTTGCTCATCAAATTTCACCAAGATCTGATGTTGAGTTTCAAAATAAATCACCTCCAAAGTTGAACATAGTTCATTTTATTATTGAAAAGTTGCTGACATTATTGCTGGAAAACAGCTGGATGTGAATGAAGCCATGTTTATGAAAAGCACCTACATTGCAGAGTCAATAAACTGCGAGACAAAAATTACATTCCACCAGTTGTAGCACAGAAAGCATTTCGTCATTGTTGCTGAAAGAAATATACAGTAGGTTACATTTATTTGTCATGTGTAAAATCGACACAAGGTCAACAATGTACTGAAATACTCAGGATTATCAGAACCGTCTCGACTGCCCCCCCCACCAAAATAAATAAATAAAAATGACAAGAAATATAAAATAATGCAGCAAAAATACTAAAAACGTACAAAAAATATGTACTACTAACATACTAAGAAAAGCATAGTAAAAAATACTACTAACATACCGTACTAAGAAAAACATGTTAAATAATACTACTAACATACTAAAATAACATTAAAAAATACTACTGATATACTAAGAAAAACATTGAAAACAGTACTAACATACTAAGAAAAATATATAAAAAATATACTACTAACATACTAAAAACATAAAAAATACTAACGTACAAAGAAAAACATATTAAAAAACACTACTAACATACTAAGAAAACATAAAAAATATATGACTAACATACTAAGCAAACATTACAAATACTAACAAACTATAAAACATAAAAAATACTACTAACATACTAAGAAAAACATATAAAAATTACTAATGTACCAAGAAAAACAATTAAAAATACTACTAACATCCTAAAAACATTAAAAAACTAACGTACAAAGAAAAACATATTAAAAAACACTACTAACATACTAAGAAAACATAAAAAATATACGAGTAACATACTAAGCAAACATTAAAAATACTACTAACAAACTATAAAACATAAAAAATACTACTAACATACTAATAAAACATATAAAAATTACTAACGTACCAAGAAAAACATATTAAAAATACCACTAACGTACTAAAAAACATAAAAAAACTACTAAGAAAAACATAAAAAATATATTACTAGCATACTAAGAAAAATATTAAAAACATACTACTAACATATTAAGAAAAACATTAAAAATACAACTAACAAAGAAAAACATACTAAAAATACTACTAACAAACTAAGAAAAACATTTAAAAACATTCTAGCATACTAAAAAACAAGGCACCGAATGTGAAAAAGAAAAACGTCTACAGTGTGATTCGGTTAGCAGTGAGGTTCTTTCTACATCATGGTTCTGTTCTGTTAGCGGCGTGGTCTTGTTAGCAGGTCCGGTTAGCAGCTTGATGGTAATAAGGACCGCAGCAGCAGCCCTCACAGACCACAGTCCAGAACTGGGACTATGCCAGAAATATGCAATTGTTCTTGCATCAGTACAATAGCAACAGTTGGAAATATTTGTAATGTAATGACTACTTTTTTTTTACCTTCACTCCATTTGTGTTTAATAAAAAAAAATAGCGACAACATCAAAATGTGGGTGGGATTGGTGAAGCACCTACACCTGCCTCCACCCTCATTTGCCCCATTCTGGGCCCTTGAGCAAGGCTCTTAACTCCCCTATCTGCTCCCCTGGGCACCCTAGATATCAGCTCTCTGCGCCACACAGAGGGCTGTGGTAGCTCGGTGATCTGTGGTTGTGTCAGGAAGGACGTGGTGTAAAAATAATTGCCAAGTCGTACGACTTGTTCGCTATGGTGACCCCTGAAGAAGGAGCAGCTGAAAGAAGGAAAAAACAAAAGCAAAACTTGATATTAGTACTGTATATCAGTTTTTAGCTTTACTCTCACTACCCATATAGACTGTAAAATCTATTGCTTGTACATACATTTGAAGGTTTTTCCATGTGAAAACATTAAAATAAAATTACCTAAAGAACATTTTGTAAATACAACAAAATACCAACCGGTACTTGTTCTGTAGTCTCAACATCAAGTTCCCCATCAGTAGGTCCCAAAGTCGAGAGGGGCGAGTGAAACTGTATTTGAAAAAAGATAAATAGAGAACGAAACATAAACACAATCATTTTTACCATGATAAGTTGTTATTCAAAACAAATGATTTACTAAAAAATAAAAACATACTTTGTCCGACTGGACGTCGAAGCCATCACTTCCATGAGGAATTGATGTGGTTGTAGCAGTCTGTTACAAGATACTGTATTTTTAAACAGTACAAAAGATTACATATGTTTAAACAGGTAGTCCTCGACTTATGGCGGTCTCGACTTACGACGATTCGACTTTACGAACGCGCTCCCATTGAAAAGCATTGTTCGAGTTACGCCGTTTATGCGCCTTTACAGCAGAAAATACGGTACCAAAACAAAACTTAGGGGAGTTTGAAACTTACAAGAGGGAAGGGGGGAGCTGGAAACAAAACTTAGGGGAGCTTGAAACTTACAGGAGGGGGTTTCCACTGACGCGCTCAGTGGAAACTTACAGAGCAGGCAGACCTCTGGACCGCGCGTGGAAATACAGGAGGAGCGGAGGACAGCTGAGCAACGAGCTAACATGCTAGCAATGAGCTAACATGCTAACAGACGTTGCTGTAAATGCTGTGGACCTCGTGAAGCAAGCTGCAGAGCTCGGAGGTGCACGAGCTAACATGCTAACAGACGGAGGAAGAAATGACCAGCTCCCAGTAAGAAATTAACTTTTTTCCTTCATTATGGCCAGTGGTGTAGTCTACATTTTTGTAGTGGGTTTAGGTGGGTAAAAACCTGTCCGGAGGACCTACTTAATTTTTCCTTTTTCTACCTAGATTACTGAGATGAATCAGGACATTTAGAGACAAAAATGCAATGTAGTGCAATGTAATTGACAATTTATTTTGAATTTTAAGCATATTTAACATTGCAAAATGTCTGTGATGCTTACATTTTAATAAATGCACAACAAACCTGAGCCTGATGACTGGATCTTGAAGGAGGCCCACTCCTCCGATATGGAGACCCTCTTTTCAGTCAGGACACCAGTTGACGTTATGGTACTGCAAACAGCACATCCTGCAGGAAGTAAATAAAAATTGTCATAATTGTATATTTTTTAATATTTCCTGATACCAGTAATAATACTAGAATCTACTGATTCACTAGACTGTAAGCATGTGTCGACAATTACATTCATTATTACCTTTCATTATTACTTGCATACACTTTTGCATTATGACCAACTAAAACGTGAAAATGAAATGATCACACACACACACACACACACACACACACACACACACACACACACACACATATATATATATAATTTCTCATGTAATATACTGTACTAAACTTTTGAAAGATATGATTATCAGACTATTTTAAAATTATCAAGTCATAATATGTTAATGTTGGAAATATATCAATTAAACCTTATATACAAATTGGTTCCCATATTTTTTTATATTTACCTAATTTTTTGTTCCTCCATTCCAACCAGGGATGTCTGTTTTTAAATTCCCGAGCCTGACTTTCACTCCACAAGGCTGGCCAATTTGGATCTAAAAATGAAACAAGGAGTTTTACCCCCTGCGCTTCGCGCCAATCACTGAAGACTTCTAGTCCACGCCCACCTGCCGTGGGCCCCGCCTCGGTCTGCTATATAATCTGTTGCTGACCGAGAATCGGCTCCCAATAAGGTAAAAAAATTTTCACCAAAGAGCCAGGGAGGCCCGGGGCTTAAAGGGCTCTGCCTGCATTCATATAATCTGGGGTTACAGTACGTAACCAACGTTATATTTCATGCAGGCTGTCGCCCTTTAAGCCACGCCCTAGTGGGTTAAAGGCGAAGCAGGATATGGTCCATGCCTCACTGGGTCTGACTGGAACCAACAACCTGGCAACCGCCACCCTTACTGAAGGTACTAGCAGGTGCGCAACCTGATACTGATGGTGAAAAACAACATCAGTAGAAAAACAGAGTCAGAAGCAGGAACCACACGTTCAACTGACTCAGCTGTACGGTGTCGCCCATCAATAAAGACAGAAACGACTGTGTCATTTAATCAATAGTTTCATTGATAATGAAAGTTTTTACTCCACTACAACCTTGAGGACAGAAATGTCAAGGAGGAGCTGGAGACATCTCGCAGATAAAAACGGATAAATGGAGTTACTGACGACCAGGAAGCTGCTGAGCAGATATCCTGTACCGACAGACCATTGACCAAGGCAGTGGAAGCCGCCATTCCTCGAGTGGAATGAGCTTTAATGCCCTCGGGAGGCTGCAGCCCAGCAGAACTGTAAGCCTGGGAGATGGCCTCACACAACCAATGCGACAACCGCCGAGGGGTCAAAGGTTGACCCTGAGAGCCTTCTCTGAAATGTGCCAAGAGCTTATCAGATTTACGTATTGCAGCTGTGCATCCTACACAACATCTGAGAGCTCGAACCGGGCAAGCAAGTGAAGCTGTTCCTCCTCTGGTTTAGAGTGAGGAGGAAGGCAAAACCCGTCCAGTGTGATGATCCTGGACTTGAATGAAGACGTTATGACCTTAGGCGTGAATGCTGGAATAGGCCTAAGTTCAGCAGAACTCCCATCTCCTTGTATTTTTAAGAAGGAAGGAGAAACTGACAGTCCAGAAAGGTCACTTACTCATGTATTAAATCGACGATCTGTTGCTACTGTCTGAATCCAAGATGGAGGCATTCATTCATTCAAGGCAGCAACACAGACGGAGATTCTGGTGAGTCATCTGACCTGTTTGAGGCTCCGCTATAAATTGGAGAAAAACTCTATTTCACCAGCTCCTTGCAGAGAGTGGTGAAGGCTGCACAGAAGTCTGTTGGAGTCAGTCTCCCCACAATCACAGACATTTATACCTCCAGATGCAGGAAAAGAGCCACCTGCATCATGAAAGACCTCACTCACCCAGCACACTCACTCTTTGCCCCACTCCCCTCAGGACGGAGGTTGAGGAGCATCAAATGTAGAACCACTAGACTGAGGAACAGCTTCTACCCTGAGGCTGTTAGACTCATGAATAAATAAAAATAAATAAAAATAAACACTGCAAAATATCACATCATACTGATGCTGATCTGTTTTCTTGTTGCTGTGTTCATCTGTGACCATCTGCTCATACAAACTCATGTTCGTGCTGCTGTTTATTCCCACTATATTAGGCTTAGGGCCAGTTTACACGGCGCGTATTTTGAGTGTAACCGCTACTTTCTCTTTGCGACTTTGCTTATCGCCTACACGACGCTGCTGGCCCCCCTCGATGACACCGATACTTTTCTGACCCTGCTCTCAAGGTGGAAGTTTTTCGCAGACCCCCCGTTGATAATGTAAACATCTCCCGTGGAGCTTTTGTTTGAACACATGCACGCAGCACGCACGCGCAGACAGCCGGCATTTTAACAATGGCGGTGGACTGGACAGTGGACACACGCACCACTTTCTGAACTATAGCTGATGGAATATATTTTGATTCTCATATTTAATTATTCTACACCTTACCTGCATCTGTGTTGGAAGAGAGCCAGCTGCCTGGATCCAGTTGTCGCTGTTAACGAGGCAGTCGGACATTTCACGTGTCACGCTGCACTATAACATACTAAATGTGCTATATATTAACAGTTTAACAATAATAAACAGTATTTATGTTAGCGTGGGAGATATTTAAATTTATCTGAGCTAAATGAAGCTATCTGGACTCGTTACGTCATGCCTAACATGCTGCTGAAAATGAAGACACCAGGTTGATTTTTAATTTATTTGTTTATTCAACACCACAAACTCATGTCACAAACACTGAGAATTAAATTGAACACTTTTAAAAACACGTTAACCGAACTTTAATGAACTGGACTCTGTTGTTTTCATCCCACTGGACCCACATCCGAACCGCCGGTCCGCTTCGTGGAACAGCTTCGACCTCGCAGGAAAAAAATAAAAATAAAACCTCAGTTGGTTGTTCTGTGATCGAACTAAACACAAGGAAACATTATTAAGAACATGGTTTACCTTGTAGCGCTGCTGTAAATCAGCTGATTCTCACGGACTAAAGTCAGACATGTTGACTCGGTTCCGGTCCAGTCAGCAACTGGTGTGCAGATGAAGCGGCCCCACTTGGTGTCAAATCTGTTGACTCTTATCCAAATTCCAGCTTTAACTTGTTGTTAACTTGTTGACAACAACTTGTAGTAGCTGAACTTTTAGCCAGAGAGGAAAACAGGCTGCCTCGTGTGCTCTTGTTTACCTCAGGCAGCAGTGGCACGCATGCGCAGTAGTGAAGGTTCCAAAAATCACAGCGCCATCTAATGGCCCAGCATGGTAACTACAGTAAATTCATGAGTACGGGGGGTGGGGGGGAGAGAGTCGTATCCACAGAATTCGCCCATGTCAACGCAAAACTTTCAACCTAATTAACATACCCAAAAGTTGCGTTTCCCCCACACAGTGTCCGTGTAAACAGGGCCTTAGTTAGTTCTAGATGTTATTACTGTTTTTCTCTTTCATTTGTTGTTGGATGTAACTGGGACCCCGTGTACATAATCTCGTTTTCATCACATGTACCACATGCGGTGCAAATGACAATAAAGACTCTCTCTCTGACTCTTAAAACAGAGTAAAAAGCATAGCATTTTGTTGATTATTGGAGTGACAGACTTTGTCACAAACAAATCATTCTTATATTCACATATTTATTTATATGAAATGTTACTGTAAAATTCTGGACAGTAACCGTGTTTCCATCAAGGTTTCTTGATGCGCATTTTGGAGTTTGAAAAACATGCAGTGACTTGCTGCTTGAGCTAGCTTCAGCTAACTTGTACTAGCCAACACTTACCTGGGGAAATGCAGATATCAACCTCATTATGGCTGGTTTCGGCCGTCGAACTGGTAGGTTCTTCTAATGTTGTCTCTGTAGCTTCGGATTCAGCTGGTTTATAAAAACATTCAAAAAGTGTAGCTTGTTTCCTTTTCATTTTGAGTCTGTCGTCGTTAGCGAAAATGCTCTACCTACACCGTCTGTCCCGTTTTATTGAACTTGTGCCCGCCTGCATCCCGAGCAGCCAATCATAAAGGAGCTTCTTAAGAAACCAATCACAGAGCAGAGAACTATGGTAGTGAGCTCAGCTCAGCCAATGGCTGTGAGCCTCACGTACAATACGAGGAACACGAAACTATGGCAGCCGCGAGAGTCGCTTATGAGCGAACATAATCTATCTTTATGCAACGCGTGTTTGTTACGTATCATTGGGCACATTTAAGTGGTTATATGGAAATCCCCAAGCTTTACTAGTGGGTATACGGCGTATACCAGCGTATCACGTAGACTACACCACTGATTATGGCTCCTAAATGTATGTGGTTTTTGATAATTATGTAGGGTAATGTGTTAGGATAGGCTAAGTGCTTGGTAAAAATAGAGTACTGTACGCATGAGGTGCTTGGATGTATGAGGTGCCCTTTGGATGTATGAGGTGCATGTATGAGGTGCCGTTTGGACGTATTTTTGACTTATGGCGATTTTCGTGTTAGGAACGGGCGTAGGAACGGAACTCGTTCGTAAGTCGGGGACTACCTGTATATGCAAAGCAAGAGGACATTATGAAGATAAAAAAATTCTCCCCTTTATTAAGGACGTAAACAACAAGACAAACTTCACCCCAGACCAGATCTACACCCTGTTCAAACATACAGCTTTATAGGCCTGATCATTATCACGATTTTCATTCATGTCACCAGAGTGGCACCACTGCTATTCAATCTAACACAGACTCTTCATATCAACATGTTTATGTTGCTTAGCTCAACTTCATCATTACTCAAACCTGACACAAATAAAGTCCATTTGTTTTTCATTGATTTGAATGTACCAGTTTTTATTGACATCAAATGATGAAGGAGGCCCAGCAGCGTGACAATGGCTCTTTAGTGCCCTGATGGCTGCTTGCTACTCATGGGGGTCTGTGCATGTTTAATTATGAACAGTTTCTTTTGACAAAGATGGCTTTTTTGAATCCGTCCAGAGGACATGACTTAACTTTGTTAGATTTTTCTACCTGGATATTGAGCATGCTTCAGAAAAAAAAAGCAAACGACTTGTCAGCTCTGGAAAAATGGATATGTAAAAGTTGTCACACTTGATTTAATTCTATAAAACTATAAAGAATAAACATTTAACAATGGTTTAGGTTTGTTTTCTGGAAGAATTGATGTAAGCACTTGTCAAGTGTTTACTAACCTTATGTGATCCGCAGTTTCTCTTGTAACAGAACAAGTATTTAAAGTTAAGCAAAAGGAAGATTAGGAGAAAATGCAGTACAAAACACAATGTTCTGCAGGATCAGTAAAGTTCTGTCTTATAGTAACAACAACTTAGTTATTGCAACATACCAAGTTATTGTGACGCTGATTAAACATTCACACTACTGTATTGTGATCTGTTTTTGTATTTGTTTTAATTTGTGTACCACTATTTAGGGGCAATTTAACAAAATCATATATTGAAAGATGCAGTTCTTTCCAGACAATCCTGCTATGACTGTCGGTATTGGTGTAACTTGTCTTTTTGAAATATTTAGCCTTTTCTGCCAGTTTTTTCTCATATACCGGTAAAATGAATCGATCTCATTTTACATCCTTCAGATCTTTAGATCTGTTTACAACCTTTTACTGCTCCTTTCACATTTTGTTCTGCTTCAGCTTCTTTAAGCTTCCTTGCTCAAATCTGCAATGTAAAGCTTTTTATGCTAATTACAAATTTTCTTTACTCATTAAAATTATTATTATTATTATTATTTTTGCCTAATTTACACCTGACTAACTTATAGTGATTTCATCTTCTTTGTGCCTTTTTTGTGTGGGGTTTTTCATTTGTTTCTGTTTGTGCAAGTTCTGCTTTTCTTAAGACAAATTAATGTTTAATGTACTATTTTCTTTCCATCAACAAATATGTGTTCTTTATGCTTTCTTGTCTTAATGTATGCTTGTTCTTCCATTTCTGATATATTTCTGCATGTTTTTATTAATCTAATTTAGTTTTGTTTCAGCAAGGTCTTCAACATTCAACATTCACAATGAATTTTATGAGTAAAATCAGTTTTCTCAGATAAGGAAACACTCAAACTTTACTGCCCATATGGTTAAAACAATGTAATTTGAAGTGACTTGTTGCATCAAACTTAACTAATTTTACAACGAATTCAAGATGAAACAAATGCAACTTTTATTCATACAAAACGTTATTATAACATAAGTTTTTTTTTCTGCAAATTTAACAATTTTGAGCTTAATTTAGGATTTAAAATGAATATAAAATAAAATGGTATAGCTTAGCACCTTTACATTAACAAGAGTCCTCGTGGCTCAATGAGAATAGATTGTTTAAATAAAGGTGACTGAAAAAAGAGCTTAAAGGTGGATTTTTTTTAAATATTAACTGAGCGCAATCATTCAACCTGTAGCTGCCATCAAGGGCAGATCTCATTTTATGCATTATTCAATATTCAGTTAAATAGAGCAATAAATATTAGTGTTTAATATAAAACATTTAATAATAGACAAGTAACAACTTTCAGTAATTTATGTTGTTAAGGTTCATTTTTTGTGTTAAAATGCATTGAAATGTATGGGGGAACGTATATTTTGTTCCGCATGCCACGTTGTTTCCCTTGGAGTAAGATTGATTGACACAGTTGCCATGGAAACCGTTAGAGAACCGTTACTGCAGAAGAGACTACTACAAGAAGTTCCCCCTGAAGACAAAGGGGTGTTTTACGTTTCTTTTTGTAAGAAGAAGCTGTAGAAAATCGTCTTTATTCCTCTGGAGTTAATGTGGCCAATGAGTTCTGACGGCATTTATGGGGCATTAAGTTAAGTTGTCTACAATAAATGTCTGTTAAAACCCAAGAACGACGTTGATCCATAATTGAACTCAAGAGGAGTATCACAACCTTTATACAGGTAGTCTCGTTATGAGGACTCATATAAGACAGACCTGTTTTAACAAAGAACACAGATGAGGAACAGACGAGTGCGCGCTCACCTTTACGTGCTGGGGATGGGCGGAAGTTCACGTCCTTCCTACAGTCTGATTATGTGAATAACACGATATGGGAAATATTTTTGGTCATGAACATATTTTTTGTTTTGTCACTGCAAGAAACTACGGAAGAGTAGAGCTGCCACAGGAAGTTAAATTATTTTTGAGCTGTATCTCGTTATAACGAGAAACTATCTCGTTATAACGAGATAATTTTCTCATTATAACGAGATAGTTTTCTCATTATAATGAGAAATTATCTCGTTATAACGAGATAATTTTCTCGTTATAACAAGATAGTTTTCTCGTTATAACGAGATAGTTTTCTCGTTATAACGAGAAATTATCTCGTTATAACGAGATAGTTTCTCGTTATAACGAGATACAGCTCAAAAATAATTTTACTTCCTGTGGCAGCTTTGTGTTGTACGGAAGAGTAGAGCTGCCACAGTAAGTAAAATTATTTTTGAGCTGTATCTCGTTATAACGAGAAACTATCTCGTTATAACGAGATATAGCTCAAAAATAATTGTACTTACTGTGGCAGCTCTACTCTTCCGTAAGAAACTGTTTATAGTCAGCCTCCACGCACCGTGGTTCGCCTGCGGGGCATGTTATAAAACTATTACCATCTTCTAGGAGCAACACCTGAGTCGTACTTTGTCAGTAATTAATTTAAAAATTAACATGAATTCTTTCAACCGTTATTTAGTCAGGTTAATCCCATTGAGCTACGAGGACTCATTTACAAGAGACACCTGATTGTGTAGTGGCAGGGGAACTGGACTTGGGACCCGGAGGACCCAGGTTCGAACCCCAGTCACGGCATAACTTGTGGTGTGTTTGAGCAGCACATCTCATCCCAACTGCTCCCCGGTGCGCTTTCTATAGCTGTCCGCTGCCACCTGGTTTGGGTTATTGGGTTATTCATTCATTCATTCAACCTTTATTTAGTCAGGTAAATCTTTTGAACCTCATGGGCTCATTTACAAAAGCGACCTGCTAAAACTAAAGAACAATGAAAAGCAGTGATAGAATTTCCTTAAACAATAAACAAACAAACAATAAACAATAGAAAACAAACAATGTTAAAACAAACAAGGTTAAATGCAGAGTCACATTTCATCTTGTATGGAAAACATACACAGATGACAAAAATATGACATTATTATTATTATTATTATTATTATTATTATTATTATTTCAACAAAGAGTGACAACCATAAGTCATGCAGATTTTTTTTGCACAAATTAAAACAAGATGGCAAAAAAGTAGTAACAACTGCTAGAATATAATATATAAAAATATAACATATTTAAATATAATAATATAATATTATTTATAACAATGCGTGGATCTTTTGTGGATGTAAATTTGAAATGAAAACAGTAAAAAAAAAAAATCAGATGTTTCCAAAACTGGTGTTACACCATATTCTGTGACCACCGTATATTTGACCGTAGAGGGCGCTGTTGCATTTTTACAACACTATGCTGGTGAAGATTCTCAGTCGTCCAGGACATGATAAGAGGCGTGCAGATTTTTTTTTTTACAACACTGTCATATTCTGTGACCGTCTATATTTCCATAATAGTCATGATTTCAGTGGGATTTTTTTTTATTTTTATTCTTTGGAGGAAGGAAGGAGGCTGACTGTCTCCTTCCTCCAAAGAATAAAAATTAAAATCTGATCACTATCATTTTCGTGTAAAAATACAACAGCGCCCCCTACAGTCACAATACACGGTGGTCACAGAATATGGTGTAACACCGGCAAAGTATTTGGGGGCGTTGCGCCCGATTTGACGCGTGCGCACCAGGTCAAACTTTTTCCAGGCTGGCTTGTGGTAGGTTCTTTAAAGTGAAACTAAACCCCTGTGGATCGGTAACTCCTCCTTCCAAAATCTCCCTGAAAATGGGCGTGTCGAGAGACAAGGAGGGGTGGAGGTAGAGTTGTGTTTTTGTTCACGACTCCACCTGCAACAACCTAAAACAAATTAAACCTCTAGCCAACAACATACACCAAGCAACAACAAAGAATAAACATGTAGATGTATTTATCCATTCCACCCATTCCATCCAAAACCAAAGGCTTAAAAAAATGAAAATGAAAAGAAAAATAAAACCGCTTGTCAGGAGTGAAATGTAGCACTTCCATATAATGCCTCGTACCCACTGCCCCCTTTGTCGAGCGGCCGAAGCGGCCGGTTTACATTCAAAGTCTATGGAGGAGACGCGTGGAGTCACGGCGAACAAGGAAGCGGCGAGATTCAAGTGATCGAAGCGGCGCGGTGGCAGCCTGCACACGCACGCGCGCGTCGCCGTCGAGCCGCCGACGTCCCAAATGTTGATCTCTGGCGGCTCGACGCATCCGGCAAACAGTCGGGAGAGCCTCGCTATCTGATTACACAACCACAACGGGACTTTTTTCGGACTTTTTAAACTCACCGGATCGAGCCTCCAGGAATTGGAACCAAACTCCGGTAAGAAACGTGGCATTTTTACAGTTGCTGCTGACAGGCTGCTGTCCTCTCCAGTGTAGATCACCCCAAACATAAAAAAAAGTTTTAATCTCATCGAAGACCGTCGGAGGTGCAGTTAAAACAACAACTGAACCCGGAAAACAAGCCAGAGACCCCTCCCTCTGCTACCCCCTAGTGTACGTCATCAGACGGTGTTCAGTGGTTCAGTGGGACCGTGACCAGCGGCCAAAAGGGGACGGCAGGCGCGTTTCGAGTTGTGCAGTGGGTAGGAGGCATAAGGTATGCACTTCTCATCTCTGCAGGGGATTGGCTCTGCTTGAACCACCTGTGTGACATCACACATGAGCAGACATGTCACACATGAGCGTTTGCACAAATAAGAAAATTAAGGTGTAATCCACCAGTTCAACCCATAGAACTACCGTAAACACATTTTTAGACCAAATATTGCCAAATATTGCCAATTTACACAGATATGCACAATTATGTGAGAATAAACACAGCCATAGTGCTAGATAACATTTTAAACACATTCTAGGGAGTTTATCAGCTAAAAAAAGTTAATTTTGGGTTTAGTCGCACTTTAAAATCTTTTTTTTTTTCTTCTAGGCAGATTTGTCCAAATTTATAAATCCACTCTCCCAAGTGTTAAATTCCCAAATTTTTGTTTTAGTGAGGGGTCACAGAGTCAGGTAGAGAAAGGCCTGGTGTTGCTACATGTGGAAGTTTACGTGTTGAATAAATATTTGTCACCAGTTGGAAACACGTCTCGAACATGTCTTCATTCTCGGGTGGGACGGTCAGGGAGTGGAGCAGCTGTCACGTGACTCTCAGGAGGAGGCATTGAGCACAGAAGAGGAGAAAGTCTTCTTTTTGTCCGGAAATAACTCCACAGAGACACTGAAAAGTGTTGTTGGGATGCTGTGAACCAAGTTTAAACTCATTCTCCAGCTCCTGTTTTAATTTTCTTAATTTTTATTAATTTATTTTATTGTTGTTTACGTCAGCGCCGCATTCCTCTGCTGTGATTTAAAACACCTGGATTGGTTTCAGTGAAACTAGCTAACGTTAGCTCGAGTTGTGCGACATTTTGATCAACTTCACCACCAGCCGGAGAGGAGAGGAGGAGGAGAGGAAAGAGGAGAAGCTGAGGCTGTTCTCTGTGTCTCTGTCAGGGTAAGACAACACGAAGCTCGGTGTTCACGAGTTAAAGTTGTGACTGACAGCTAGCTAGCTCCATAATGTTCTGCTCGAGACTGTACTTGCACCTTTGGGATAAAAGTAGCAGCGACTACTGTATTTAAATAAAAATGGAAGAATAGAAACTGGGATTTCGGCATTTCTTGCAACAGAGGGTTTCAAAGGGTGGTCCGCGGTCCCTCTCGGCCACCGTACCTCACGAGAACAGTTATGGACAGAAAATTACTGTAGTTTTTTTTTTTTTTAACTCCCAACAACTCTTTTTGTTTATAGTACTTATAAAGTTAAATACCAGGGTTGGGCAGTTATTTAAAAAATATTTTAATGTACTTTAAAGGTGCACTATGTTACTTTGTAATGCAGTCTGTAACTTTTCTAACAATATATTTGTAACATATTTCTTCACTCTGTCACTATCTACTGACAGACTGATGTTAGACAAAGTAATCTCTGAAAAAAACTATAGTCCCCTTGCTTCTCTATCAGCATTTATAAAAACACTAAAAACACAGAGTGACCCGCCGTTAACCAGCCAATAAAAACAGAGTTTGTAACCAGCCAATAAAAACAGAGCTTGAATTTGAATTTCAGCAGAGCAAGGGGGGCAGAGCCATATATGGCTCTGAGGGGGAGGGATCAGAATGCTTTGCCTGTTGAAAATATTTCTAAGTTCTGTGCTCTACAGAAAGTTATGCCGGGTCCCCACTAAACGCCGCCACGCTGCCACTTTACATGCAAAGTTTATGTGGAGGAGCAGCGCATCTCGGCGACACACAGCGCGGCGCATCTTCAGCATTTCAAGCAGCGCGTCAGAGCACAGCAACTCCTTTTCACGCACGCGCGCACCCAAAGCAGCCGAGCATGAGAGCAGCCAAGGCAAGAATATTTTTGCTTTTGGCTGCTCGACGCGGAGCAGCAACCAATCGGGAGAGACTCTGCTATGAGATGACGCAATGACGACGGGACTTTTTGTGGACTTTTTAAACTTACTTCGTCGAGCCTCCATGAAGTAAACCAGCCTCCGGTAAGAAACGTGGCATTTTTACAGTAGCTGCTGTCTGCTCGAGCGTATGATCACCCCAAACATAAAAAAACGTCTTAATCTCAACATAGACTTTCAGAGCTGCAGTTCGGCTCGTAGAAAACCCACTCAAGTAGTAACGAGGCTCACGTGAAGCTGATTTTATCTGCTCGGTGCACAGAAAAACAACACATATCTGACGGGGAAGGGAGCCACATGCTCCTCCCACCGCGCGTCTGCAGACACGTTCGGTGGGGACAGACATCTGTTGACAAGCAGCAAACACGGTGCGTTGGGAGCATTTTGATGCGTTAAGTGGGGACCAGGCATCACACATAGCACCTTTAAAGCAGCAATCCCCAAACTTTTTTTTACATCATGAATCCATTTTAAATAAACAATTTTCCCCAAACCAGAAGTGTCTCCTATAAGGACAATCTCCACTGAAGTTTGTTTTTATTCACTTTTGCCAGGGTTATTAGCTTATAGCTTTGATAGTACAGTATGTGGTAGTGGGTAATATGTAAATGTCAAGGACAGGAAGTGGTCATTTTTCAAAATAAAATGCACTGCAGACTACATGAAAATATACCAATTTATTTATTTTTGAAAGCTGGTCCTATGTGGCATGTTGCCAAAATTTGGCAACATGAACATGCCATCCAGTGCTGTTCATTGCCGTGGTGGTTGTAGATCCTGGTGACAGCACCTGTGTGACAGCACCTGTGTGAGCGGGCGCACCTTGGCTGCCGCTGCTCCTCGTACTTTTTGCTCCTTGAGCCTTTTTTGTTACTTTCTGCTATTTTTTCACCGAGCCTTGTTGGACATTTCTACCTTTCTACCTTTCTGGACCACAGAGTGCGACAGAGTGTGACAGCCGCAAACCTGTGCACAGCACCTGTGCGAGCGGACGCAGACATTTCTACCTTTCTACCTTTCTATGAACCTTTCTACCTTTCTTGAACGCAGAGTGCGACAGGCGCAAGCCTGTGTACAGCACCTGTGTGAACGGACGCAGGCATTTTTACCTTTCTACCTTTCTGTGATTAAGTTTCAGAGCAACTGTCTTTTCTGACTGCGTTGTGGATCTGCAAACATTATAAGTTGCCGGTCAAAGCAGATGACCGCTTGTCCTGAGCCTGGTTCTGCTAGAGGTTTCTTCCTTCTAAAAGGGAGTTTTTCCTTTCCACTGATGCCATTGTGCTTGCTCAGGATGGGAGATCGTGGCGAAGCCAAGATTTGACTTGTTTGCTGGATTCATTAGATAGAAAACTTTACTAGTCTAACCGGAATTTTAATAGTAGGAGCTGCTAGCTCCCGCTAGCTTCAACACGAATTTAGCTTCGAGAACCACGTAGCTGCACTTATTGTTCGCTTACCTGCTGCCTCTCTCAACTTCCTGTGTCCTCTGGACTGTTCTGGACTCTCTCCTGTACTCCTTCAAGGTAATGCTCGTTCGAGTTACATCTCTCTGCTTCTTGTATATCTTTTTCGGAGCCGTGGGCCTGCTGCTAGCGGCTAGCTCTGTGCTAGCCTCCACCAGCTCGTGGATGTTGACGTATTCCACTTCGCAGTTGTTTGAACTTAACAACTGCTCCATTCCTCTTTCTATTTCCACCATCAAACAACTGGGACTTCTGCGTAGACCTCGTTACATCCATAGAAGCTCTCGAAAGAAAACCGTTTATTCAAGCAACTCGGATTCGATTAGTGCTGTCTGGGCTGAAAGACGTGTCGCACACGTCGCACCTCAATGTCGTCATCAGAACGCTGCGTCTGTAGGCCCTTGTAGTCCACTGCACACGAAGTGGCGAGGAAAACGTGGAGTGGACTTCAGTCTGCTTAAACCGGTTCAAAAAGCTCCTATTCCAACTGGTATTAAATTAGAACTTTTCAATGTGCAGTCACTATCCAACAAGTCATGTTTAATTCATGATCACATTCTGGAGAAGAACTTGGACCTCATGTGTCTTACAGAGACTTGGCATCAACCAGATGTGTTCAGTTCTCTGAATGAGGCGTGTCCCTCTGGATACAGTTATCTGCAGAGAGCCCGCAGCACTGGCCGCGGTGGTGGTCTGGCGGTAATTTATCGCAGTAATTTAAAATTGTCTCATCTGTCTTCTCAGGACTTTTCTTCTTTTGAATGTCTGGCTTTCAGCTTCAAAGCCCCACTCCTGATGAATGTTATATTAATTTATAGACCTCCCAAACCGCATGTTTCATTTAACTCAGAGATGCATGACCTCCTCACTTTTTTCTGCACCTCCCCTGTGAAGACTATTTTTCTTGGCGACTTAAATATCCACGTGGACAATTCTTCTTCACCTCTGGCAACAGATTTTAAGTCTCTTCTGGACTCTCTTAATCTCACTCAACATGTTGACGCCCCTACGCACAGCAGGGGGCATACTCTGGATTTGGTGATTACAGACACTGTACTCATCAATAACTTATCTGTATATGACCTGGGTGTCTCAGACCACAGGGTCATCTCCCTGGAAGTGCCTTCATCTTCGCCTGCTTCAAACCCAAAACGACCCATCCAGTTCCGTGACCTTAAAAACATTTCCCTTG
Source organism: Garcialebias charrua (assembly GCA_038048925.1). Taxonomy (NCBI): domain Eukaryota; kingdom Metazoa; phylum Chordata; class Actinopteri; order Cyprinodontiformes; family Rivulidae; genus Garcialebias; species Garcialebias charrua. The sequence continues at coordinate 44,519 of JBBPBX010006143.1, forward strand.
ATGTTCTGTCTGCTGATCTTCACACCCTGACCGCTGTCAATCATCCTTCTGCAGATGACTCTGTGGATTACTACAACCAATCTCTTCGGGAGCTCCTGGACCTACACGCCCCCTTGAAGACAAGACTGGTGTCTTTCTCGCGTTCAGCCCCTTGGTACACTGATGAGCTGCGCAAGATGAAGGCAACTGGCCGTGCTATTGAGAGACGTGTAAAATCATCTGGTCTCTCTGTGCATAAGCAGGCATATAAAGAACATCAGAAAGCGTACGCCTATTCTCTTAAAGAAGCACGCTCCAAATATTATTCTAACATCATCAACACCTGCCCTGGAAACTCTAAACAGCTCTTCTCCACAATAACTCGTCTGCTTAATCCCATTAAACAAACTCTTGAGGACTCTGCTCAAAAATGCGACCTGTTTCTTTCGTCTTTTAAAACCAAAGTTGACACTATCAGATCTCAGCTCCACAACCTCCCTGTTCTCAGTGTGCCACCTACCCGTCTGCATTCTGGGACCCTAAACAGCTTTGACGAAGTTGTTCAGAGTGAGGTGGAGGCCATCATCAAGAAAATGAAGCCTTCATCCTGCGCCCTGGATCCTTTCCCCTCGTCTCTCATAAAAACCAATCACTCTGCAATAGGCCCACTAATCACTCAAATAATAAATCAGTCTCTACAATCTGGTCATGTTCCACTGCCTCTAAAAACTGCCATCATTAGGCCTCTTCTGAAAAAATCTAATTTGGATCCCGACATTTTTTCTAATTACCGCCCAATTTCACACCTCCCTTTTCTGTCTAAAGTGCTGGAAAAAGCTGTTGCTGCTCAGCTGCAGGATCACCTACAACAACACTCCCTGTATGAGAAGTTCCAGTCTGGATTCAGGGCAGCTCACAGTACAGAGACTGCATTGCTGAGGGTTACCAATGATGTCCTCTTGGCTGCTGACACTGGCTCTCCCTCCATCCTTGTCCTCCTTGACCTCACTGCAGCCTTCGACACTGTGGACCATAGTATCCTCCTCCACCGTCTTCATGTGGAGGTCGGTCTCTGCGACACCGTCCTGGACTGGTTCAAATCTTTCCTCTCCAATAGGCTGGAATGTGTTAGTCTTGGCAACGCCACGTCCCAGACAGTCTGTGTCTCCTGTGGTGTCCCTCAGGGGTCGGTTCTGGGGCCCCTGCTGTTTTCCCTTTACATGCTGCCTTTAGGTCAAATTATTAATCAGTTCAACATTTCTTTTCACTGTTATGCCGACGATACACAGCTTTACATCAGGACTGGAGCATCCTCATCTTCCACCTTGTCATCTCCATCTTCACTCACTGCCCTCTCTGCCTGCCTGGAGGCAATTAGGGCATGGATGAATCAGAACTTTCTTCAATTAAACTGCTCCAAGACTGAGGCCATACTGATTGGCACCCCTCACCAGGTACAAACATCTCCTATAACAACACTTTCCTTTTCTGGACAAGACATCCCCCTCTCCACCTCTGTTACTAATCTTGGAATAAAAATGGACTCCAATCTTACATTTGAAAATCACATTAAGCTTCTGTTTAAAACTTGCTTCTTCCATCTTCGAAACATCTCCAGACTTCGCCCATCCCTAACTTTTTCCGATGCTGAGAAGCTCGTCCATGCTTTTGTCTCCTCCAGGCTCGACTACTGCAACTCCCTGTTTATTGGAATCCCTGGCAAAAACCTTCAGAAACTTCAATATATTCAAAACAGTGCAGCAAGGATCTTGTTGAGAGTTCGTAAATTTGAACATATTACGCCCATTCTCCATAACCTTCATTGGCTTCCTGTCGCCTACAGAATTCAGTACAAAACTGCTCTCATTACACATCAATGCTTACACGGAACTTCACCAGATTATCTGAAGGATATTCTTATTCCATACTCATCCACCCGGTCGCTGCGGTCACAGAACAGTAATCTCCTTCACATTCCGAGAACCAAATTAAGGACCATGGGAGACCGGGCTTTCAGTGTGGCTGCCCCCCGCCTGTGGAACTCTCTTCCTGACTGTCTGAGAGCCCCACAGTCTGTGGTTGACTTTAAGAGCGGCTTGAAGACCTTTCTTTTCAACCGAGCATACTCTACCTCCTCATGATTCTACTTTTGATCTTAGTTGATACTGTTATTGATTTTACTTGTTTTATTACTTGTTTTATTGACATTTAATTCTGTTGCACTTTGTAGCACTTTGAGATTTTCATTAATGAAAGTGCGTTATAAATTGAATTCATTATTATTATTATTATTATTATCCTTGCATGACTTAAAGCTGTTTAGAACATTTTTAAGGTACTGTTTTAATATAAAAAATGTTCATTACATTAAAAAAAACTTTTTAACAGCAGTGTTCTCCTAACAAATATTTATAATATATATAAAATTGGGGCTATTCAACAGGTGACCCATGGGCCAAATCAGGCCCTGGGGTGAGCTCAGTTTGGCCCACCAATGGGTTCATTTTTAAATAAAACTAGAATATAAACTGTAAACTGACAATGACAACAACTGTTGAATGTCTGACACCTGAACTTTCAGAAACTCTGGCCCCATGGGTAATTATTTTTTTGTTTTTTCTGTAATTGAGATTTGCATAAACGTGAGTCCATAAACACACCAGCTAATAATCCTGTAACTATAACAAATAAATAATAATAATAGAACATATATAATATAATAATAACATACAGTATAACCTAAGTTTTCTAACTGGTACGTCATCAGAAATAATTTGTTAAATTAAAATCTTTTTAATCTTTGTCTTGAACCATTTTGCCTGTGGCTGCCCTGGAGGAGTTGACGGGGGAGGGGGCGGCCCCCCAGAAACCATCTTACCATCAAACTGGTTGGTCTGCTGTAGGAGTGTGCTGCATGGTGGGGAAACAGTTTGTGACTCCTCAGATTGATGAAGCCCTTCAGATTGAGGGCGACATGTCTCAACAAAAAACAAACAAAAATAAACCGTCCAGATGACCTGACTGAACATTGTTGGATTTTTTTTACCTGGATTATTGATCATGAACTTTGATAAAATCTTTTTAATTTCTCTGGAAATAGACACGTTTTCTCTGCTGGCTGCCTTAGCACCTGAAAATCCCTTCATATAGTGTTTGGTATTTTAATTGTGAAACTTGGGGATTCCCCTTTCTTAAATAAGGGTCTATTCCTGATGGTGGTATTCTAGACCAGTGGACAGATTGCCCAAGTCAAACAAACTACAGTACGTCTTTTTGAAGCTTCTGAGATGAAGCATTTGAAAGCAGCAAAATATTGAAAAATTATTGCAGCTGCTTAGCATTGTGCTGCTGATTTAATCATAAGTGGCTGTAATGACCCAAATTGTTTCGGTGCTTTTCAGACAGGGGCGCTGAGTTCAGCTCATTTACCGTGGAAAAAATCTCAACATTCGACCAGAACAGGACCAACCTCTGTAGACAGACTGGTTCCAGTACAAGTTTTCAGTCCCGGTGTTACACTCCAGATATCTTTCCAAGTTTTGACTGACCTTGCTGCTGGTTGTTCAAATCCAGAACTCATTTTTCTAATTTGTTTAGCTTTTAGCTGTTTTTTTTAATGCTAAACATAAAACGGCCCATGACTGTGTGTGGAAACACATCAGGTCTACTTGTTTGATGTTTTCAGCATCGACGGGACTCGTGGTAAATGTTCAATACAAGTTTTCATCCTGTCATTTTTTTAAATAGAATAAAAAAACAGAAAATAGTCCCAGTTCATAAAACTGTGCCTAAAATGAGCTTGCATGTTTATCAGTATGTACTGCATTGCCTTAACTTATATTTATTATTATTTTTGGGTCCAGGATGATTTAATAAGTTTCAAACAGTTTCAGTTTTATTAGCTGTGCAAGAAGTTGGTCACTAAGTGTTTGCAGGTGTGTGTGTGTAGGAGGCTTTTGACTAATAGTTACATAATTACTAAACAATTTGCACAGTATTTTGCACTTGAAATACCAGTTATGGGGGGAAAAGGATGGATATATGTCTTAGTCTTTGGACATGTTTTCATTCATTTAGCTGAGCAGAATAGTCATGCACACTACGTGTCTGTGCACACTTGGGTGTCCTGCTGTTAGGACAGGACTGGTGGTGTGTCTTACTGATAAGTTTTATTTAAATGAGCCGTCAGTAAATGGTAAATGGACTGTACTTGTATAGCACCTTTCTATCTTATCAGGATACTCTCTTTACAACACAATCTGTGCCTCATTTACACATTCATACACTCCACTAGATCTCTACAAAGAATAATCAGAGCTTTATCACATTCATACACTGATGGGACGGACATCAGAGGCAATGAGGGTTCAGTGTCTTGCCCAGGTACACTTTGACTGCTGGTGGAATCAAACCTCCAACTCTTGCATTAGAGAACTGCTCTAGCCACTCACAGTCTGAGGTCAGACAGATTCTGCAGGTCTGTCTCATCTCTGGCATGTTCTGCTTGATAGGCTTTTGTAATGGATTAAAACCAACAAGCTGGGTCTTCCTCCATCTTTTTGCCCTGGCAGTGTCTCTCTGCTGAATACATGGATGATAAAGCTGGTTTGAAGTAACTCTGGACTGATTTGTTGACAAGTTTATAATAAAATTAGAACTAACTGGTCCTGACAGAGCTGCAGACTCAGGACATTTTTATGAGACTTTTATTGTTAAAGGATTGTGTTCTGTCACAAGCTTCAAGTCATAAGGCAGCAGTACTAGCTGCTCAGTGTAAACATCCAGTGTTTTTTATTTTTCTATTAAAAAAAGCTTTGAAAATCAATTATGAATCAAAACTTGTACTGTTGTACAGCTGAGCTCCTCAGACCCTCTGGGTTGAACAACATGTTATGATTTTATTTTTGCAAACATGGTGGAAAAATAGTTTTAAATTACTGTATTTTTAAATTCAGAATTGCAGTGCCCCCCCATAAAAAAACAAACAAACATGTGAAATAACCTCTTTTGATACTAAGCAGCTGAATTAGACTTTAAACATTCAGATCACGTAGCTATACTGTGCAAAAGTTTTAAACCCCTCTAATTTCTTCATGTTGTTCCAAAGATCCAGGTTCTTCTTTTAGTCGTTAAGTGGCCTCGGTCGTTAGTTCTTCAACACTTCTGAAGGTCTTTCAGATTTTTTAAATTTTAATTGACTTTTTTTTTTGCATTTTCCCTTGTTTTCCTGTCCAGTCCTCCTACATGACTGAGGCAACACATTGTGCAGCTTGAGCTAAAACATAAAGTGGATGATGATGTTCAGACCCAGAATAATCTGTCTACAGCAGATGAAAAGTATCTGTCAATTCTGTATTAAACACAACAAAACCGTAGTAAAATCCTGACACAGCGGCACCCATCAAGTAATTACTGACTGGATTTCAGCTTGTAACTGTGAATCACTTTGCTGACGCGGTTTTATGAGTCAAACTGGTAACGTTGACATTGCTTCAGCGTGGATTGTGCAACTGTTCTGTGTTGTTTTGTTTTAAGGTTGGTAGATCTGGATCCTGAGCCCGAGCCCACAGTGGAAGGACGAGGCCAGGTCGGATCCACTTCAGGCAGACATCATGACGAGCTCTCCCGGCTGCGCAGCTCCTCGCTGGAAATTAAAGAAAAAGAAATAAGAGAACGGGGGTCAGAGATCCTGAGGGAGCAACTGGACACAGCAAAGAGGGTGTGTTGTAACCTAATTCATTCTTGCACACGTAGACACAAAAGACGGTGACTGGAAAAAAGCTGACAAGTCAAATGTTCTTCCTAGTAAAACTTGTGTGTGTGTGTGTTTTCTTCTCACCTCAGGAACTGAAACTAAAAGATAAGGAGTGTGAGCGTCTGTCACAAGTCAGGAATCAGCTGGAGCAGGAGCTGGAGGAGTTGACGGCCAGCCTGTTTGAGGTCAGCAGGAAATCACAACTTTGATGATGAGGAGCGATGCTGGAAAAGTTCTAACAAATGCTCTAGTTTTTAGACTTCTGCCTAAGATCTCTTCCTTTGCTGCATCTTAACCTTACATGTGACAGAATGTCACCTGCAATACACATCAGGAATTAAGATGATGCAACTTGCACCAACACCAAGTACAATAAACCTGTTGAAGCAAAAACTGACAGAGCTGGTCTCTAAAGTACACACAGTACCTAAACAAACAAAAAGACACTTGTGGCCACTAAAATAAAAATACACTTGAATGGTCAAACACAGGACAGTCTATGCTAACTCCAGAGTTTGTGCTGCCATCTTGGTAGGTTCTAGGGAAAAAACCTAAACTCAACCAAGAAGCCCAATGTTTTTCCAATATTTCTTATAATTATCTGAACCTACATTTCAAAGGACATACCGTAGTAATGTGTTTTCCCTTTGTAAATACTAGTCTAATACATTATTACTGCAGCTCTTTTTAGGCTAGACAGTTATATTATCTGTGAAGCAGGTATGGGGCTAGGCATATACTAGCCAATTGAAAATATATTATCAATAAAAGAAATGTATTGTTTTAGATGGTATAGTGTATAAACTTGTTTAACCTAATTTTTTGGTAAAAATCACATGCTGAATAGTAATGAATTAGTGTATAAGATCTCACATCCAAGCATGAAGTGTTATAAAATGTTTAAATATTTCAAGTATGAAGAAAATGTTTACATTTAAGGTGAAATTAACCACAGTTAGTGGTAAGAACTCTGATTATACTATATTTATGAAGTACTTAAATCTCAGTTATGCAGTAGTCTGGGTTGAATGATTACTGCAGTTGGTAATTTAATCACAGTAGTGTAAGCGTAATATATGTGGACATTTTGCTTCTAATAATTCCTGCCTGGGCTTGGTGGTAGGCTCATTACAACACGTCTCCTGTTTTCACATTATGCATCATACATGTTGGTCTGAGTAAAACCAGGACTTACTTCCTGTTTTGACTGAAGACACATGAACGGTGTGTGGCTCCAACAGGTGAATGACGGGTGTAGCACTCAGCAAGATGGCAGCCATGACTGTTGCCTGGCGCATTCAGTGACCGTTTTAATTACATTTCAGTGGTGTGACTCGTCGAGCACAGTTTCACCTGTTAACCTTGACAAAGATCTGATGTGATTTAAAAAGATACTTATTATTTTTGCAGATGATTGTTTATTTACATGTTTGGCTAACACAAAGCTTCTTGTCAACACTAGTTCATTTAGCCAGACTCAAAGCTGTGCCTTTGTGGCAACAGCAGAATGTGTTGGACCACTCCGCCTCATAAAGACGAGTTTTAGGTGAAACAACCATCAGTAAAGAGACTTTCTGAAGAGCGTACAGCCTCGGTGAACTAGCAGCTTTTCATGTGGTTCCATAGGAGCCAAGATGGTCTAGTGGCAGGGCTTTTGACTACGGATCCGAAGGTCGCGGGTTCGCGTCCCGACCACTACCCAGCTTGGGGTGTCTATGAGTGCACACCTATTTCTCCAGCTCCCCGGGCGCTTTCGGGCTGCTCACTGCACCACCTGGTAGGTGGTTGGGTTAAATGCAGAGACGAATTTCGTCTGTGTATGGGAACATACGCAGATGACAGGAAAAGACATTATTATTATTATTATTAAATCAGTCTGTCTCACAGGGCTGTCAGACCTTCCACGTTTCAGTCCTAACTTTTTATTTATTTTTTCAAACAGGAAGCTCATAAGATGGTGCGTGAAGCTAATGTGAAACAAGCAGCAGCAGAGAAACGACTGAAGGAGGCTCAGGGGAAGGTGGGTCGAGCTGCATTTAATTTAAAACACAAAGCATCCACTCATATCATCACTTAGTTTATTCATTTTTATTTAATGTGCTTATAGACAATTTTTTTCCAAATTCTCCCTTTTTTTTCTTTTTCTCCCAGATCGATGTTCTGCAAGCAGAGGTGACTGCGCTCAAAACCCTGGTGCTGACGTCCACGCCCTCCTCACCCAACCGCCAGCTGCACCCTCAGCTGCAGTCTGCGGGGACCCGGGGATCGTACAAACACGGCGGGGGCCACGCCCGCAACAAGAGCACCAGCGGAGCCTTTCAAACTTTGTCGACTAAATCAGAAGCTCCCGCTGTTTCTAAGCAGTCTGTGGCTCAAGAGGAGAGAGAGGTAACTTCCAGAACGTCTGTTTGCTCTCCTTTACTTTGAGTTCTCTTTGCTCCTCGTTCTTTCTCTTGCTGCTAACTTCTCTGGGTCTTGAGCTTCTCGGTGTTTCATGTTTTCTCAGCCTGCTGTCCCTGCTCTCCTCTCTCTGACTTTCTGCCTGCTGCCAGGTCAGTCCTCGTCAGCAGGAGCAGAGGGAAGGCTTTGGTCCTGACACTAAACGGGTAACTACTGTCCTTTCTGCTTGGTCACAGAAATCTTTCATCTCTAATACAGGGAGTCCCCGACCTACGGCAACTCGGACTTACGAACGCACTGTAGAATTTTTTATTTTATTTTTTATACATTAATACATGTACTGTACAGTCACCAAGCACTTAGCCATCCTAA
>JBBPBX010006144.1:9929-35177 GCA_038048925.1 Garcialebias charrua
CCACGTTTTCAACACAAATATCTTTAATTACACAAAAACAGAAAAAAATGTGTTCAACGATTTGGGCAAATATTTAAGAAACTGATGCTTTTTTTGCAGATTTGAAAATAATCATCTTGAATTGTTTTTTTTTTCTTCCTCATCAGAAGAATATTTTTATTTTATGTCAGTAATAGTTAATTATACATTTTTCATCTCACTCAGAACCCAATTAAAATAAATAAATGAGCCCGATGTGGGAGGATTGTCCCTCTGAAGGCTGCAGGCGGCGCTACGGCAGCTCAGCAGGGACAAACCCCTGCCCAGCCCAGAGATGAACACCAACCAGACTCTTTCAGCTGGAATGATTCATTAAAGGTGCTCGAAATGCACAAAGTGAAGTAACGTTTGAGGGAATTAAAAACTGTGACGTCCAGATGATGGAAGATGTTCGAGGTGATGTTGGAGACAATCGAGTGTGGATTTTAACCCCCACCTCCAAAAAGATATACAGGTAGTCCTCGAGTTACGACGTTTCGTGGTTACATCACGCATCTCAAAAAAAAATATTTTGTTGAAAAATCTTATTTTATGTGTTTAAATGTTCTTGATTTTATGTGTACAGCACTTTGTTGCACATCGACACGAGGTTCCGGATACGAGCTGGCTAACGAACAGTAAAGTTGTACAGAAAATACAGCATTGGTATGTGTTTTTAGATGAAAGTGTGTTAGCTAACCGTTTGCAAACAAAGTTCTGTGCATGTTTATGAACTAGTATGTATGTTTGTGTTGAAAAACGGGTGTTCGTAGTAGCGCTAGCATACATTTTCCGACTTACGACCGAAAATCCAGACTTACGAACGACACGTGTTTCATGTTCCGACATACGAGATTTCGTGTTACGAGCACCTCGTAGGAACGGAACTCGCTCGTAAGTCGGGGACCACCTGTATTATTATTATTATTTTGAAGCCGATTTACGCAGTTTCCGGTTAGCTGCGGATGCTACAAAACTTGTTGGAGCAAGCTGGACAGACAGCCGGCTTTGGACGGACAATGTGTCCGATCAGAGGTTGCTGCGCTCGGACACATGAACTGGGAGCTGAACAGCGGTTTTACGTCGTAAACGGAATGGAGAATACAGCGGAGGGACGGACGGACGAAGGAAAACTGCTTCACCAGCATACCAGTAGGTTATAAACCCTTTTTTCCCTTCATTATGGCTCCTAAATGTACAATGGTATGTGTTTTTTGATAATTATGTAGGGTACTGTGTTAGGATCAAGCTGGACAGGCAGAAACAGGCAGCAGCTGTGGAAAAGTAGCTGTTTTATGGACCGCGGTTTTACAACGTAAACAAATGGAGAATCCGGTGGAGGGAGGAACAAGGAAATGGCTTCACCACCAGTCAAGAGTAGGAAATTAACAATTTTTTCCCTTCATTATGGCTGTGAAATGTATATGGGTTTTGATAATTATGTAGGGTACTATGTTAGGATAGGCTAAGTGCTTGGTAAAATACAGTTCTGTACGTATGTTCTGACTTACGTTGAAATTCAAGTTACGACGTAGCGTAGGAACGGATCTCCGTCGTAAGCCGGGGACCACCTGTACTCTATGAAGCCGTGAGGATCTGAGGTTATCAAAGATGGACGCTGCCCAGTCCCATCAGGATAATGGGTTTCATGTTGTCTGGCGTTGGAGGCGAGGCGAGGGGGGGGGTCTCTGCAGAAGATACCTGAGAAGTTCTGCTTTTATCTTCTGAGGCAAAGACGCTCGATCCGGTTCTATCACAAATTGAACCAAATAAAGTCCATTTAGACCGTTGTTTTTAACGCTTTTAATCACAGAAGGACGAGCCAAACTGTTTATTTCTCGTTTAGCATTCAGTTATTCATATTAAAGCAGATAAATAAATAAAAAACATTAAAAAACAATAAAAATCAACACGTCGCACAGTGTCAAAGGTCGACGTGAAGAGATGAGATTAAAAAATTAAAAGACCCGAGCGTGTCGTTACTGTTTGTCTTTCTATGTCTGAGGGTGAGGATGAGGGTGGGTCTGAATGAGTGTATCTGTGTATGAATGTTTAAGTGTCAGGCTGGGACTTGGACTGCCCCCTCTCTGATACTTCTGAGGCTACCTAGTGTCGCACTCCTGCCACGTGGCCCCCTGGTGGGTGTTCCTCTGCCCGCGGGCGTGCTTGGGACCCTCACTATCTGGGGCTGGGCGCTTGGGCGTTTGTCGGCTCGGCCTGGTGGCTGCCTGGTGGGGCTCGGGTCCTCTGGTCCTGTCGGGTCTGGACCTGAGGGGTGGGCGTCCCCGGTGCCCGAGCATCGGCGACCGGCCCTGGGGCTACATCGGTGCAGCGGGCTCCGGCGGGGGCCTGTGTATTTGTCGCTGTTGACCCCGGGGGGTCATTGTGTGTGGTCCCTGGTGGGGTTCGTCCGGTTCTTCCCCTTGGTCGGATCTGGGGAGTTGACGAGTGGCTCGTCCTGTTCGGGTGGTCCTGGGGACTCTGGGCTCGGGGTCCTTCCTGGGGTCTTGGGCTCTGATCGCCCTTTCGTCTGTCTCGGGCTTTGGAGGGACAGATCTCTGATGCTTCACATTCGCTACTAAATGTTCTATTGGAGGAACCTTATTCACTTATGCATGCTCACAACCACACACAAATGGATGTAGGGATGTATATGTAGATATATGTAGATGGGTATATAAATGAATATAAATATATATGTATGTATACTGTATATATACTTGTAGGTATGGGTATGTTTATATATAGAAATCTAATGCAAGGTCATGAATATTATCAGTCTTTATGCTTGTATGTTTTGTTGCTGTGCTCTGTCATGTGCTTTGCAGGATTGTGGACGGAGGTTTGGTGTGTTTGCCTTGTGCTCTTTTTGTGGATAATTGTTGTTTTGTTGTCTCACTTTCTCTTTTCTTTCTTTCTCTCTATAAAAAAAAAAAAAAATACATATTGGAGTGAGAGGATGGCTATAAGGTGTGAAGGGAGGCCATCTATAAATGGGAAAAAAAAAAAAATAAAATAAAATTAAAAGACCCGACCGGACCAGAGGGCACGAGCCCCACCAGGCAGCCACCAGGCCGAGCCGACAGACGCCCAAGCGCCCAACCCCAGATAGTGAGGGCCCCAAGCACGCCCGCAGGCAAGGGAACACCTACCAGGGGGGGCCATGTGGCAGGAGCGCGACACTGAGTAGCCTCGGAAGTATCAGAGAGGGGGTAGTCCAAAACCCAGCCTGACACTTAAACATTCATACACAGATATACTCATTCAGACCCACCCTCATCCTCACCCTCAGTCACACAAGACAAACAATAACGACATGTTCCATTCATAATCCCGATGCACACTCTATACCCCCTAGGTCCAAGACATGTACCTGCTCCCTGCATGGGGCAGCCCACATCCAAACCCAGGAGGTAGGCCCATTCATTCTGGGGTGGAGAGTAGCAGATATCCAAGATCCGGCCCATCCCGCGCCCTGCCGACAGGACAGGACACTCGAGTCCAAGCAGCCCCAGGGGGAGCGCACTGCCAGCCCCGCCCACGGCGAATCCGCAGGCCCCGAACCCCCCCACACCCCAGCACAACCCCTGACAGCCCATCCCCAGAATGTCCGCCAGGCAACCAGGGGGGGGTAAGAGAAAAATAAATAAATAATATATATATATAAATAAATACATAAATAAATAAAATCGAAATTAACAAATCAAGACCCCGACACACACACCCCCGTCCCCAAATGTACTGTTGGTGAGTGTTGTTCTAAAGTGTAATTAAAAGGGAAAGAGAAGGAGCAAAGGCTGGCATTATACCAGTTTCCCCTCCACTCCAACTCTAACCCAGGCCCTTATTGTCTAAATGCATAATGTTGAGTGAGCACAGGAATGGGGGCGAGAGTGATGTCATCCCGCCACCCATAACCATGTGCTCACTCCTTCCCTATATGTGACTTTTATGAAGATGTTTATGAATGAATGTCTAAAGTGTATATAAAATTGAGTCCCAGGTGCTCTGTACAACAGAGATGTAGAACCATTGCAGCACACCCGAGACTCAAATTCCCTACATGTATTAATTTAAGATGAAGAGGGCGGAGGTGCGTGGTGAGGGATGGGGAGAAAATATCTGCAGGAACAATGCTCCCACAGCGAGTCAGCTCCCCCGCTGACCCTGCGTACCCCCCCCCAGTTCGCCAAGGTCCACCCAAGGAGCGAGGTAGTGGAAACACCTCTCCGACCGCCAGGCCATTGAGCCAAGACCAGAGAGGGACACGGCCCCGAGGGGTGGGCGTCCCCGGTGCCCGAGCCTCGGTGACCGGCCCTGGGGCTACGTCGGCGCAGCGGGCTCCGGCGGGGGCCTGTGAATTTGTCGCGGGCGACACCGGGGGGTCATTGTATGTGGTCGCTGGTAGGGGTTCGTCCGGTTCTTCCCCTTGGTAGGATCTGGGGAGTGGGCTAGTGGCTCGTCCTGTTCGGGCAGTCCTGGGGACTCTGGGCTCGGGGTCCTTCCTGGGGTCTTGGGCTTTGATCGCTCCTTCGTCTGCCTCGGGCTTTGGGGGGACGGATCTCTGATGCTTCACAGTCGCTACTAAATGTTCTATTGGAGGAACCTTATACACTTATGCATGCTCACAACCACACACAAATGGATGCAGGGATGTATATATATATACAGGTAGTCCCCGAATTACGAGCGCTCTGATCTACGAGGTTCCAGACTTACGAGCTGGCGAATTTTTGGAAAAAACGCAAAAAATACTGAGTTTTCATGTGTTTTTTCACCACAGTTAGTTAGCTAAGCATATGGACACACGTTTCCGATCATTTTTATGCACTCATAAGCAGTTTTTGGATGAAAATAGAGTGTTTGTAGTCGCGCTAGCGAAACCGTTCCAATTTACGAGCGAAATTCCGGATTTACGAGAGACATGGCGGCCGTTCCAAATTACGAGATTTCCGGTTTACGAGCGCCTCGTTGTAACGGATCTCGCTCGTAAATCGGGGACTACCTGTATATATGCAGATATGTAGATGGGTATATAAATGAATATAAAAGTATATGTATGTATACTACTGTATATATATATCTGTAGATATGTAGATGGGTATATATATATAATAATAATAATAATAATAATAATTGTCTAATCTTGTCATCTGCGTATGTTTCCCATACACAGACGAAATTCGTCTCTGCATTTAACCCAACCACCTACCAGGCGGTGCAGTGAGCAGCCATAGAAGGCGCTCGGGGAGCTGGAGAAATAGGTGTGCACTCATAGACACCCCAAGATGTGTAGTGGCCGGGACGCGAACCCGCGTCCTTCGGGTCCCAAGTCAAACGCCCTAACCACTACACCATATATAAATGAATATAAAAGTATATGTATGTATACTACTGTATATATATAGTTGTAGATATGGGTATGTGTATTTATAGAATTCTACTGCAAGCTCATGAATATTATTAGTCTTTATGCATGTATGTTCCATTGTTGTGTTCTGTCATGTGCTTTGCAGGATTGTGGACGGAGGTTGGGTGTGTTTGCTTTGTGCTCTTTTAGTTGATAATTGTTGATTTGTTGCCTTACTTTCTCTTTTCTTTCTTTCTCTTAAAAAAATAAAAAATAAAAAAAAATATTGGAGTGAGAGGATGGCTAAAAGGTGTGAAGGGAGGCCATCTATAAATGGAAAAAAAAAAAATTAAAAAAAAAATTAAAAGACAAGCAGCTCAATCAGTATTTAATTAATTAAAATAACTTAAAGAAAGACGTGAGGCCACGACGGTTCATTAAAAACAACTTTAAATGTGAAAATCTAAAAACGGCGGCGGCGGTGGTGGTATCATCATGTGGGCTTCTCTTTGCATCATCTGAGGTGGAACAGAAAGTGAGACGTTAAAATAAACATTTAGGCCGAACAAAATCATTCTCAGCCAGAACTTTATTCACAAAGTCGGGCCGGTTCTGCCTCCACTGAGCGTCAGAAAAAGTCCGGAACAATTAACTTTGCATCGTTTTCAGACGACACCTGTTAACGGGCTGCGAGAACAGATGTGGTTAGAAAATGCTCCGTTTTTAGAGATTATATAATAATAATATTAATGTATGGTTTATATTGTGTTGAGACAAAGGAAATGCACAAAACGTTACAGTTGAAACACAGAGGTGGTTGATTCATTATTTGGGCTCATTTTTTGTTTTTTTGTTTATTGAAGCCAAATGTAAGAAAAAATTATTGAGTTCCCGAGGAACCGGAACAGTCAGCGACAGATTGGTTCATGGACTGAGGATGGGCCATCTTGTTTTAGAATAAAATTCCTGACACAGAATGTTGTTTGCTCCTCAGCCTGATGCTACTTCCCCACCGCACGCATCTCGCGCAGCCGAAACAGCCATTTTACATTGAAGTCTATGGGGACGCGAATCTTGGAGCAGCGGGTCGTGTCGCGGCGCATCCACAGCATGCAAGCAGCGCGAAAGTGAGCAGCAGCTGTTTTCTACTCCAGCATCGCATCCGAGCAGCGACTGTGCTGCTCGGATGCCTTGCTGTGGAAGCACGCCATTCCATGCTTCCACAGCTAGATTCAGCTCGCTGCCCAGCAGCAAACAATCAGGACCAATCAGGAGAGACTCTGCCATGTGATCACGCCACGACGACGGGACGGAATTAGGTGGGCACCGTGCGAAACGTTTAACAGATGAAAAAAATCCCGCGGTAAACATGAAGGAGAAACTTACAGCAGGTCGTCAAACTGGGGGCGGGTGACACGGAAGTACAGCTGAAAGCGCTCCTCGTCTGCGCGCAGCTCTTGGATCATCAGATGGTGAAATTCACTGAATTCATGACGCCTCTCATGTGGGGTGAATCCAGAATCGTCGTTGTGCACGGCGTCTGCGTGTTGCTGCTTTGTAGATTAAGTACAACAAGGCAATTCTTCGTATTGCGTCTGCCACTTTTCTGAGACCGGAAATAAACAAACACCGGAGCGGAAGAGGAGGACCAACACGCTCCTCCCACTGCAGACGCGTTAGATGAGGACAGTCATCTGTTGACAAGCAGCCAGTACAGTGCATTTGGAGATTTTTGGAAGCGCAATATGCTTTAGGTGAGGATGAGGCATCAGTCTCCAAACCCGGTCCTGTCCGGGTCGAGGGTGAGGTCCTGCCTCAAGTGGAGGAGTTCAAGTATCTCAGTTGTTTAGTAGCTATATTATGTTGTTCTGTATGCAGGTTAACAGAAGGTCAACAATGCAATGAAATGTTCAGGATGAGAAGAACTGAATGTGACTCGCTAAAAACAAACAAACAAACAAACAAACAAAAACAAAGAAATACCAAGGCATTCAATAACAAATGAATATACAGTATACAGTACATACATATACATTCATATTCAGTCACATACCCATCTTCTACATATCTGCATATGATATCTACATATACATCCCTGCACCCATTTGTATGTGGTTGTGAGCATGCTTAAGTGAATAAGGTTCCTCCAATAGAACATTCAATAGTGACCGCGAAGCATCACAGATCCGTCCCCCCAAGGCCCGAGGCAGACAAAGGGGGGATCAGAGCCCAAGACCCCAAGAAGGACCCCGAGCCCAGAGTCCCCAGGGCCACCCGAACAGGACGAGCCACTCACCAACTCCCCAGATCCGACCAAAGGGGAGAACAGGAGAAGCCCCACCAGCGACTACACACAATGACCCCCGGGACCAACAGCGACAAACTCACAGGCCCCCGTCGGAGCCCGCTGCACCGACGTAGCCCCGGGCCCGGACACCGAGGCCTGGGCACCAGGGACGCCCACCCCTCAATCCCAGACCCGACAGGACCAGAGGACCCCAGCCCCACCAGGCAGCCACCAAGCCGCGCCGACCCGCGTCCAAGCACCCAACCCCCGGCAGCAAAGGCCCCAAGCCCGCCCGCAGGCAAAGAGACACCCACCCGGGGGACCACGTGGTAGGAGCGCGACACGAAGGACTCCTATGTTAGAATGTTGTTCATCGACTTCAGCTCGGCATTTAACACCATCATCCCCCAACAGCTCATCCTTAAACTGGACAGTCTGGGGCTGAACACCTCAATGTGTAACTGGCTGCTAGACTTCCTGACCGGGAGACCACAGACAGTACGGATCGGGAGTAACACATCTAGCACCATCACATTGAACACAGGGGCCCCACAAGGATGTGTGCTGAGCCCCCTTCTATTCACCCTGCTAACACACGACTGCACACCATCGTACAGCTCCAACCACTTCATCAAGTTTGCGGACGACACAACAGTGGTAGGTCTCATCAGCAACAACGATGAGACGGACTACAGGAACGAGGTGAGCCGCCTGGCCTTGTGGTGCGGACACAACAATCTCACTCTCAACGTGGAGAAGACAAAGGAGATTGTTGTGGACTTCAGGAAGAGGGATGCCCAACATCCCCCTCTGACCATCAACAGCACCGCAGTGGAGAGAGTAGACAGCACCAAGTTCCTGGGAGTGCACGTCTCAAAGGACCTGTCCTGGAGCAGGAACACTGCAGCACTGGCAAAGAAGGCTCACCAGCGTCTCTACTTTCTCCGCAAGCTGAAAAGGGCTGGAGCTTCAACCCCCATCATGAGCACCTTCTACAGAGGTGCCATAGAAAGTGTCCTGACCAGCTGCATCACTGTGTGGTTTGGTGCATGTACTGCATCATGCCGCAAGAGCCTCCAGCGCATTGTGAGAGCAGCTGAGAAGATCGTGGGCACCTCCTTGCCCTCACTGCAGGACTTACACAGCAAACGCCTCACTCGGAAAGCCCACCGCATGGCAGGTGATCCCACACACCCACTACACAGCTGCTTCAGACTGCTGCCATCAGGGAGGAGACTGAGGAGTCTCCAGGCTCGAACCAGCAGACTGAGAGACAGCTCTGTTCATCAGGCAGTCAGAATGCTAAACACTCTGCCTGCTCTGCCTCCCCTCCCATTTGAACTGCCTTAACACTAAAACTTTCTCACATATTATCACTCAACACAAAGTTTTTAACACTAGACTCTGTGTCATCAAACGGGTTATTCACTAAACTCTCGGTCATGTGCTCATACAGTTTGCACTACTTCTCATACTTGCACTAATGTCTGTATTACATCACTGCCTATAATCATAATACTGTTTACATTCTCTGTTTACATTTATTAATACTGTTTACTTTTATTACTACTGCTTACATGTAATTACTACTGTTTACATTTATTTACACTACTCTAATATCTACACCACTGCTGGTACATATACAGTGTGCTCTGAACGGTCTTATTTAGGGATGCCCAATGTGCCTTACTGCATATGCCACTTTTTGCCTCTACAACAACATCAACTACTACCTCATACATATACTGTGTACATTGACTCATACGCTGCTTTGCCACTTTGCAAATGTCAATGCTAGAAACCTTTAGTTTATTTTAGTTATACTTTTTATACTCTTTTTTTATACTAGTATGCAAAAACTCAGGACAATATTATGTTCATTAAATGTTTAATGTTTTAGTTTTAGAGTTGGTGTAAATTTTCATACTCTTATACCACTATGCAAAAAACTCAGGACAGTGTTAGTTTTACTATTTTATGCTTATGTCTATTATTATATGTTTCAGTGTTTCAATGTTTAGATGTTTACTGTTGCACCGAGGGACTGAGAGAAACGCAATTTCGGTCCTGTGTATGTCCTGCACTGTACATATTGCAGATCTGACAATAAAGTTGACTTTGACTTTTGACTTTGACACCAAGTAGCCTCAGATGTATCAGAGAATGGGCAGTCCAAGTCCCAGCCTGACACTTAAACATTCATACACAGACACACTCACTCAGACCCACCCTCATTCTCACCCTCAGTCACAGAAAGACAAACAATAACGACACGTTCCATTCATAATCCCGATGCACACTCTATACCCCCTAGGTCCAAGACATGTACCTGCCCCCTACATGGGGCAGCCCACACTCCAAACCCAGGAGGTAGGCCCATTCATTCTGGGGTGGAGAGTAGCCGACATCCAAGATTCGGCCCAACCCTCGCCCCGTCGACAGGACAGGACACCCGAGCCCAAGCAGCCCCAGGGAGAGTGCAATGCCAGCCCCGCCCACGGCGAACCCTCAGGCCCCGAACCCTCCTATAGTCCAGGACAACACCTGACGGCCCGTCACCTAACCGGACCCCACCCCCAGAATGGCCGCCTGGTTCATATATATATAAATAAATAAATANTAATTACTGGGTGGACATTTACAAACTGTTAGCTGTAGGAGATGTTTTGAGCTACAATTTGATGTTTTAGCAATGTAGATGTGTAACGATTAGCCTGTAGCTATGTGTTTTTAACGGGTACTATTTTGCAAATAGCTCATGAATGACAGGACCAATTTTGTTGAAACTTACAGAAAGTAATTACTGGGTGGACATTTACGAACTGTTAGCTGTAGGAGATTTTTGAGCTAAAATTTGATTTATTTATCATTTATTTTCGCAGCGCGCGACCGTTTGGAAGACGTCAAAGCGAAACAATTTATATCCAGCAGATTTGACCATTACGTGAATTTATAAAGGAACGGTTAAGCTCAGGAACAGTTGTGCTATAATGTCAGCTAACAAATATATATTTTAGGCGTTTATCTTGCTAAATTTTAAAGAAATAAAGCTGTCCTACCCGCGCGCTTGCACATGGCGAAACTACTTTTTAAAATCCAGATGATTTGACCATTTCGTGAATTTATTAAGGAACGGTCAAGCTCAGGAACACTTGTGCTATAATGTCAGCTAACAAATATATATTTTTAAGCGTTTATCTTGCTAAATTTTAAAGAAATAAAGCTGTCCCACCCGCGCGCGTGCACATGGCGAAACTACTTTTTTAAATCCAGCTGATTTGACCATTTCGTGAATTTATTAAGGAAAGGTTAAGCTCAGACACATCTTTGCTATAATTTTCAGCAAACAAATAATTGTTTTTACCGTGTTAATCTTGTAAAGTCCTTCCGTGCTCGCTCGCTCCTGTGGCCGCCATATGCAGCAGGGCGGTGACGTGTAACATAGGTGATGCGTCAGCGGTGACGCATAAAAGATGCGACATATATGGAGGTGCGACACGTTTATGGATTTTTTTCACTTTATTGGTCTTAATTGGACAAAGCGACTTATCGGGCGGTGCGACTTTTCGGCCGGAAAATATGGTATGATTGCCTGTTTAAACAATGAACAGGGAAGGGTGTTTCTTTGTTTAATTTATATTTTTGTAACACACTTGATGGTGAATAGTGGAGGATAGAAAATGTGAATGCACATTAAGACGACTTTTTTTATGACCAGTGCACCACTTGTAAAACTTCTGTGGGACTATGTGTGGATCTGATTTACTTAGCTTGATATTTGCTAACATCTGCGCTGAAAAAACAAACTCCTGCTCCACTTGCTGTTTTCTTAGATTCTTGGAGATGTACAAAGCTCAAAAATTGTCAGCCATTATATTGATATCAGCGATAGCAAAAATGTCCATATCGGTCAGGCTCTAGTTATAAGTGGATATTTCTAATCATAGATAATATGCATAAAAATGAGATCTTAAACATTGATAAATTGCATGTTTTTACATTTATTCTGGTTTTAAACTAAATTGGACAATGGAATTAAATTATGGAAATTCTGAATTACTTTTAATTCCTAACTGTAACACTAGAAAACGTCTGCTTTCACTAGGATTTTTTTTTTCTTGCCTCCATTTACTGGCACTGAACTTTAAATGTTTTCACATAAACTTCAGTAATAGTAAAAAACAACAACAACAACAAAAACTTTAAACAGCACCGCTGTCCTCTACACAAGTTGGGGTTGTCTGCCCAGGGGCTAAACAATCTGTCAAGACTGAAATCTAAACGTGGTGACACAATGTTGTAGTGAAAATGACAGCTGGACTGAGAAAAACAAACTGTCAACAAGAAGTAAAAGAAATAAAGTAAAATAAAACGCCTCTTTGGGTTGATTTTGACAGGAAGGGATCAACCAGACACTAAGATTATAGTGATTATTAAAATTATACATAGGTAATAATATATTAAAGTAAAAAAAAAAAGAAAAACACTTATTGTCAGCTTCAGTCTCAGATATTTTTGAATATTCCAACACTGGAGCTTTTTAAATATACAGTCATTTCATATGCCTCAACTTCCTGTTTAACATCAGCTGTGAAAGCAGTGTTCAATTTGAGGTGAAATAAATACATGGCTTTTTAGCTGATCAATACCAATGCACATACTTAAGCTATTTTTACAAGCACTAAATGTGCACTGTTAATATTTATACACATTTACCTCTAATGAATAAACTACTTCAACTCAATACCGAGCAAAGCAGATGACGCTGCATTCGGAGTGAGTTTAATACAAATGTCTTCACTGGACAATGAATGTTTGGTGTAATGTGCTTTTTAATCTTTTGTTTCAAATTTGTTTATTTCACATCTCCCAGTTTTACTTTTAAATTATTAAACTAGAATACAGTATAGTGTTTTATTAAAACCACAATTATAACATCATAATTTAAACTGTTTTGCTAGCAAATAATTGGAAATTCTTGAACTTTTTTATAGTAAAAAATGTTTTGAAAACTTAATTTTTTCACATAAAAAAATGCGCCAAGGTACAAACACAAAATGCATAAAACTTCATTTTTAATTTTTAATTTTATTTTTTATTTTTTGACTTTACCGTGTTGAAAAGAAACAATGTCAGGATGCAGGAGACGTAAGAACAAAGGTTGCTTTTCTTACTGCATTGCAGAGTTACTGTGTCAGGCATGAATGAAACTTTATTGGACTTGTTTGTAGCTGTGTGGAGAAGGAAAAAAATCAAACATTAGATTAAACAGCGCTGTAGTAGAAAACAAATCATATTAATAACCTTAAAATATATAGTTAATTTCATTTTGATGCATGGCTCAGAAAGTACTAAGGTGTTGTTAGGCTGGTCTCTGATTGTGATTCATCTAAAGTCCAGCCCGAGCAAAGACTAGCTCTGTCTGCTACTGCTCTTGTTTTGAAAATAAACTGGAAACTACGGTGAATTATCAGCTGTTTTTACCTGGTTAATGCAGCTTTTCTTTTCTTTTTCCTGCTGCTCCTTTCTGCAATGTTCAACACAGCGAGTGGACTCTCAAAATATTTTGTAATTGTTTTACACCAGATGCTCTTCCTGATGCAACCTGGCCTCGGGCTCACAGTCACAGGATCACAAGACCACAGCTCTGAACACCAAGCTACCACAGCCCCTTAGTTTTCTGCAGGTGTTTATTTAGAGCAAAATGTATTTTTAAAAGTTTCAGTCAAGCCAATATTGCTCTTAGTTAATGTGGACATTGTCAACACCTAGTGGTGCTACCAGGTATTTCAGCATTTTTATTAAAATGTGTAACGTAGATTTACCATACCATACCATACCATTTTATTTATAAAGCACTTTAAACAGGAACAAGTCCACACCAAAGTGCTGGACAAACAAACACGCAACAGGCAACACAGACAATGAAGTACAACACGAAAAACATAAAAACATTGCAGATCATAAATCAAACGATCCAATACAAATCAGCTGGCATTGAAAGCGATGGAGTAGTAGTGAGTTTTTAACCGGGATTTGAAAACCGAGAGGGAGGGGGCCTGTTTGATGAGCAGCGGTAACTCGTTCCAGAGTCTTGGGCCTGCTACAGAGAACGCCCTGTCACCTCTGCGCTTAAGGCGAGTTTCTGGAACTATTAAGAGTACCTGATCCTCTGACCTCAAAGCACGTGGAGGGACATATGGGTGTATCAGATCCGAGAGATAGGCGGGGATTTGAAAAGAGTACATTCATTGTGATCTCTAGTTTGATGGTAGTTTTGCCTCTTTTGAGCAGCTGGTAGTTTTGCCTCTTTTGAGCAGCTGGTACAGAAGCTTAATATCCACAAGTCACAGTTTTTAAGATATTTAAATCTGAGATGAGGTCTAACTCTGACTTTGGCTGTGGCTGCCTGCCTGGGAGGAGTTGACGAGAGACAGGACGGCCCCCAGAAACCATCTTGGCTCCAGCAAACTGGTTGGCCCACTTAAGGTGTTTACTGCTTGGTGGAGAAACAGTTTGCTGGAACTCCTTTGACTGATGATGTCCTCCGGATGGAGGGTGAAACGTTTCTATAAAAAATAAACTGTCCAGATGACCCGACTGAGAATTATTGGATTTGGTACCTGGATTACTGAGCATGAACTTTCTTGTCTAACTCTGACTGTTTTCCTTTGTACCCCTCTAAACATTTAATGGTTGAGATTTTGAAAATTAGTTCTGATACAAAGGGGACCCTCAGCAAAATGTTTACAATGCTCCGTTCATACCATGAGACCAGTTTGGACTCCCTTGAACTGAAATGGGAAATGGACTTGGAGGAATCCATATCAGACTAAATTGCAAAAGACCATTAAAGAGGAACTAAACCCAAAATTAACTTTTTTTAGCTGATAAACTCCCTAGAATGTGTTCAAAATGTTATCTAGCACTATGGCTGTGTTTAGTTTCATATAATTGTGCGTATCTGTGTAAATCGGCTAATTGGCAATATTTTGGCCTAAAAACATGTTTACGGTAGTCCTTTGGGTTGAACAGAGGTTATTGCACCTTAATTTTCATATTGGTCAGGACTGTTCACTCTGATGTGTCTTGTACACTCTGATGTCACAAAGGTGGTTCAAGCAGAGCCAATCCCCTGCAGAGATGAGAAGTG
Organism: Garcialebias charrua; assembly: GCA_038048925.1. Classification (NCBI taxonomy): domain Eukaryota; kingdom Metazoa; phylum Chordata; class Actinopteri; order Cyprinodontiformes; family Rivulidae; genus Garcialebias; species Garcialebias charrua. The sequence continues at coordinate 24,738 of JBBPBX010006144.1, forward strand.
CATACCTTATATGGAAGTGCTGCATTTCAATCCTGACAAGTGGTTTTTTTTTCTTTTCATTTTTTTAGGCCTTTGGTTTTGGATGGAATGGGTGGAATAGATAAAGAACATTTACTCATTCTCAGTCTGTCTGAGACATATTGTAATTCAATTGAAGGTGGTACACCAGCTGCACTGGTCTAAAGACAAGCTGTCCAAGATCAAGGCCAACCTGGACCCTACATGTAATCATTTTAAACAAAGTCCAGCTACACTCCTGCATACAAACTACATGGACCTGTCCCAAACTGCAGAACTTTTGGCAATCTATTTTTGACGCCTTCTCTGGAATATGTGGGATAACTGTTAGGGATGGGAATTGACAAGAATTTGGCAATTCCAATTCCTTTATCGATATAATCTATCGATTCAATTCCTTATCAATTATTTTATCAATTCTCATTGGGTTAGGCAATTAAATGTAGTACAACATTTGTGTGCATGAAGTATTTATTTATTTATTTATTTATTTATTTATTTATTTAGTGCTGTGTTTCTATTTTTATTCAGTGTACATTTTCCAATTCAAATACCTCTGCTGTTGTTGTTACTGCCTGAGTGTTTTCTGCCACTGCTGCTGCCCAGAGCCTGTCCCAGATGTTATTCTCATCCATCAAGTATTTAAATCTGGGGTCTATAACAGTTGCTTCCTCCAGGAACGCTTAGATATCGTCATCCTGAAATTTTAAATGGAGGAAAACAAAATTAGGGAAAAGGAAGATAAAATATAAACTAAGTTTAGTGTAAATTATTACTAGTCATTAATTAACAAATGTCAGTCACTTACTTTGTAACATTTGGAAAGATAATTCCAGATGTTTTCTTTAATGCTCCTGGTGAATGCAGAGTCATCCGCCTGCACAGTGTAATGTTTGTGCAGCTTCTGAAGGATGGAGAGTATCTGGCCACAGGTCACAGCTTGATGACATTCATTTGTTTTCGCCTCGGTCACTCTTCCCTGCTTCGATGAAAGGAGAAGCTAAAGGTGTGCTAGCAACCAGCAAAAAAGTAACAAGTGACAGGAACTGGAGGAGTTTAACGTTACCTGCTGCAACATTTAAGACGGAGGAGGACGCTTTGTTAACTCCACTTCCATCACCAAGCAGCGTGTTAAAGACGGTACATTTGTGCAAACTAACCGCATGCTGAGTGCTCAAATGCTTCTGCACGTTAGAAGTATTTCCGCCCTTTATTGTAATCGATGCGTTGCATGTGTTGCAAGTAGCCCTGGTTTCGCCTTTTTTTGTGAAGACTGCTTCTTCCTCAACGCCATGTTGAATACCAAACACGGCGCATGTCTGTGATGTCATCACGTATGTGCGTCAACACGACGAGTCAGTAGAATCGAAAAATGGTAAATGGAGCTTATTTATACAGCGCTTTCCAGCCCCCTATGTGGGGCCCCAAAGCGCTTTACAATACCAACCATCCACCCATTCATACATACATTCATGCACCGGTAGCGGCAGACTGCCATGCAAGACACTTTCCAGTCCTACCGGGAGCAACTCGGGGTTAAGTGTCTTGCCCAAGGACACAACGACACATGGTGTAGGGAACCGGGATTCGAACCGCCAACCTTCCGATCGGGGGACGACTACCATTACCACTACGCCACGGCCGCCAGTGACGTAACTGAATCGTTAAGACAAGCAGCCTACAATTCCAGGGAATTGAACTACTAAGAACCGGTTCTCTAAAAGAACCGGTTCTCAATTCCCATCCCTAATAACTGTGCACCCATCACCATTCATCTCACTGTTCGGGTGGTCCCTGTGGATACGTCCTTCAGCAAGTACAAGAAGGTTGTGATGGCTTTTTGCTCTTATCTGGCCAGGAGACTTGTTTTGTGCAGTTGGAAGGACCCACACCAAACAGCATATGTTTACTGGACAAGAGAAGAGATGCATTATGTTCATTTAGAAAAAAATGAGAAATACAGTACCCTGAAAGGTTTGTTAAAATATTTTGGGACACTTGGCAGCCTTTTGTGTTGTATGTGGAAAACTGGTCAATGCCTGTTTAGTTTATTTGTGTGTGTGTGACTGATCCAGTGTGGGAGGGGGTTTTGTTCTTTCTGTTCACCATTTTGTTTGTATGTTCATAATCAAAAAAAATCAATAAAAATACTTTGTTTTTTGTTTTTAAAGTATACCATAGATAAAGAAAAAATATATATGACATTAAATTAACAATTTAATTGCAATACCAGCATTTTTATTAAAATGTGTGGCTGGTGTGATGGTGTGATGACTGAAACATTTAAAAATACATTTTCCTCTAAATAAACACCTGCAGCAAACTAAGGGGCTGTGGTAGCTTGGTGTTCAGAGCTGTGGTCTTGTGATCCTGTGGCAGTGAGTTCGAGGCCAGGTTGCATCAGGAAGAGAATCTGGTAAAAAACAATTTAAACAATTAAATTAAATTAGGTAAATAAATCAGCTTAAAAAGTACCCAGAGTAGTATACACAAGCCCTTAAATATGCTACGTCACATCAAATGGAAATGTTGCTAAAAGTGTTAGCTAAACTAAAAACTAACTAAAATCATTTACTGTTTTAATTTACTTTATCATTATTGTGTTTGCTTAGACATTTTTAGCTGTATGGATTAAAGTTTTCCTTGGCGGATTTCCATCATTTTGAATGTGGCCAGGATGGATTTCCGTCATCTGTAAAAATGAGAAAGGGGAAGAAAACGTGTTTTGTTGTGATCTTGTTAAAGCCACCCAGTCTAAAGATGACACAATGATTAAAGTGATGCTGCTTTCAACCATAAAGAGAACCAGAGCCACAGTTAGACCCAGTCAGAGCAGAGCAGGGCAGGTCCTGCTGTCTGGTTCATGGTGAGCCCAAGTGAAAGCAGCAGAGAAGGACACCCCTAACCTTAACCTAGAAAAAATGTAAAATATTTGTTCAGCTTTAATTCCTGTAGCTGTTGAGTTTTGTTTAACTGCATAAAGTTTTGTATATATGTCAAATAGTTTTAAAGTACAGTTTACTGACGTTAGAAAATTGAGTTAAAAATGTTTTAATCTGCAACTATCTTTCCTATATTGCTGCTTTAGTAAGTGTGAGTGTATTACACATTTAAACAAGTTTTTATCAATGTATCTCCTTAAATCCCATAGTTTGTGACAAAAGCACTGTTGCAGAATAAAGAAATAATTCAAGAGATCTTACCACTGTAAAGACAAAAACATTTATTGGATCAGAATTTCTCAAACTGGGGCGTGCCCCACTGGGGATACCTGAGGCCCAGGCACCACATCGCTCATTGTTTTAATTTTTCCCCAGGCCATAACGTAGCAGGTGCAAGTAACGTTGCAACACCTTGTTGCAGGCCAAACCTATATTTTAGGGCGTACAAATCAACACATCTACCTATTTGTACACTTGTTTTTCTATTTAACAGTACAGTATAAGTTTGGAAAACAGAGAGGTGTTTTATCAGTAAAATCAAAGATTTTAATTTTAAAAAGCAAGAAACTGAGTAGATTCATGTTTTAAAAAGATAGGACATTCGTCAAAAAATTAATGTGTCAGACTCCATGTCAACCCAGATGAGGTGAGTTCTGTAGGAAAGGTGTTGTGACAATGACAAAAACCAATCAGCCGCTGCAGGAGTGCGCAGCCTGATTGTGTCTCTCTTGGTTTGACTGTTCCTTCTGTTATAGTTTTTGGTTTCAAACAATATTAACACCAAAAGATGTATATTTTTATTTCTATGATTATAGCAGATATGCTTCTCCGTTGAAATATTTTCTTCTAAAACTTATAATGTTGGAAAAGTGTCAGTTTCACGTGTTTGTCATAAACATCCGCAGATTTCCAAATCACACGTGATTAAAACTATACAAACAAGTTTTGGGTGATTTGGATGTGCTGAACTTGCTTATAATTTGAACCATACTGTGACATAACTGTACTGTAATAAATGTAATGCATTAATGATCAAATATACCTGCATATAATTTACATTAGGGGAGTGGTGTTGCAGTGGTTAGAGACGGTGGGCCTGTGATCGGAAGATTGCCGGTTCAAGCCCCGGTACAGACAACATCAAAAAATGTGGGTGGAAAAAGGTGGAACACCCACACCTGCCTCCACCCTCATTTGCCCCACTCTGGGTCCCTGAGCAGAGCCTTTTTTTTTTTAGAAGTCTTTTTTCATTTCATAACAAAATTAAAAATACATAACATAACAAATAACATATATTTAACTACAAAACATAGTATATATAAAATGAAAGGCAGCAGATGAAGAAAAAAATCTTATAATATCTGCTCCTTAGTTATCCAATAAACCATTCAAATAAACATATTCAACAAATTTGTCAAAACAAGTAAATAACACAAGCGATATTTCAAATATCTAACACTTTTCATGAAATACATTCACATATATTTTTTTAGCATATGGACTTTTACCAGTTTCTTAAATATTGAGATAGATTTAGCTTCCTTAACAGATAACTCTAAATCGTTCCACAGTCTAACACCTTGAATTATGGTAGATCTTCCCTTCAAACTGGTTCTGAATTGCGGTTTAAGAAAAACATCTTTCCCCTTAAGATTATAATTACTGGATCTTTTCACATAATTATTTTGGATATTAGAAGGCAATGCATTATGATGCGCTCTATACATAAATGACAAGATGTTATAATCCACTAAATCAGGGAACTTCAAAAACTTCAATTCACAAAATAATATATTAGATGGATGACAATAATGTTTACCCTTGATAATTCTTATAACTCTCTTCTGTAATATAAAAATGGGCTTTGTAATAGATTTACATGCTTTTCCCCAAACATTAATACAGTAAATTAAATGTGTCACAACAATTATATTGTACAACAAACACAAAGCTTTAATTTAACCCCCACTATCTGCTCCTGAAGGGATTTGACGTGTTCAAAACCGATCCAAGCACAGGAGACATTCACCTTAGATTACAAGATTTATTGGACAACAGAGTTACAGTATGCAGAAACATCAACATGATAATCATATGCATATGAGGAGCAAAAAACAAACCTTGCTGTGAAACCGCCTAAGAGTTTTGCTTGAAGAACCTTCACCTCTTGGGTTTTTATATAGTCCCGCCCACTTAAAAGTGGATCAGGCTATGATTGGTTTAAATGTATGAGTGGCATTTCAGATCAGCCAATTATGTGCAGATCTTACGTTACTATGGTAACCAGGAGCCTGGCCTTCTGAAAACCAGGAGACAACCTTGCATTCTTTAGATAAGATGAATTTATGTCCAAGCTAGGAGGACCAGTTAATATCAGCGTTTTGTTCACTACTTATACTGTTTTATACTAAGTGTTAATCTACTCTATTTGGCATTTAATAATCTGTGTTAGAACTATGACAGATTAATGTTAATCGATTGTATTAATTATAAAGTATCTTATGTGTTGTGATTTATCTTTATTTCATAGTTAGTAAATGTTTAGGATTTAGGCCTACACATGATGCCATGTGCTGTCGTTCTGCTCAGAGAACAAAGAAGCACTTTCTCCTGCTGAACAGAAGTGAGCAGTTATTATCTTACCTGCGCCAGGTGCACTTAGAATGTTTGATTAACATGTGATTATATAAAGTGTGAGCAATTAATATTAGTATATGTGAGATTATATGTAAAACATAAAGTAATCAATGGGTCTTCTAAACTAAAATTAGATGTGTTAAATGTGATCAATAATGACACGCACACTCATTTGTATAAATGCATCAGAATGTGACATCTCAAAGCTTGTAAAAAGATATATAATAGAATAAAAGGCTGTAAAATCCAACATTCCCTAAGAGGTCTCTCTTGAAAAAAAACAAAGTTCTTGTGGCTCAATGAGACTACCTGGATAAATAAAGGGTAAATTATTATTTTTTCTTCTTTGTATTGATTCTATGCGGCACTGTGGCTGCAGTTGGTAGAGCTGCCGCCGCTCAGTGAGAAGGTCACCAGTTCGAATCCCGGCCTGGGGACCTTTCTGGGTGGAGTTTACATGTTCTCTCTGTGCATGTGTGTTTTTCTCCAGGTACACCAGTTTCCTCCCACAGACCAAAAACATGCATGTTAGTCTGATTGGTAACTTTAAAGTGTCTCTATGTGTCTCTGTGATGGACTGGAGACCTGCCCATGGTGTCCCCTGCCTCTCACACAGTGATGGCTGGATATGGGCACCAGTGACCCCCGCAACCAGAACAGGAAGAAGTGGTTAATGGATGGGTGTGTTGGTTCTGAAGATTTTGTCTGGTTTGCTTGAATTATGATCAAACATGCAGTTATTTATTATCAAAGACTTGTAGGCACATACCTGTAAATGTCCATAAATAGTTATTTTCAATTGTTTTATATAATAATATTGTAATTTAAAAAGTGATACAGGTATTCAAAATAACAATATAACCAGACTGACAGAACTCTGTTTCAAAAAGATTTTATTTCCCTCCCGTGTATTAGATTTTAAATATTTCAGTTCACATTGTGAGTACTTGAGTATTTCATGCATTGTTAATAATTTGTTTTGTGGTTCCAGTTCAATTTGGGTTTGTTGGTATTAGTTGCCTTCGCCATCATTGATGTCTGCGGTGTAGTTCCACCAATAACTGTGATCACTCAGTGTTGCCAGTCGGTATTCACAGCGTGTGGGTGACATGGGGATGTTCCTGCTGGTGGAACAAGTGATCAGCTCACCGCCATCCTTGTATTCGTCCAAAACTTCACAGGGCACCTTTAGTTCGGGTAAATTAAAATCCTCTGACAGCTGATTTCACAGGGAGCCACATGGGGCAAATCTGGTAGAAAACCAAAGATGATTGTTTTCTGTTTCTTTCTCTGTTGTGTTTTAAACTGCCACATCTACATCCAAGCTTTCATCTGACATCTGCTAGAAGCTGCTCATGTTGTGGTGTTGGCCAACAGCCGTCAAAAAACCAGGACAGGTTGACACATTCAGAGTTTTACTGGGGAAAATTCTAGTGCAGAAAGCATTTATATACCAGTACTACCTAGGTAATTGTATACAGATAATATGGTTTGGGACATTATGACCTCTTTATCCCAGTGACTCATCTTTTATGTGGGATCTAATCTTTGGTATGTTAGCAAAATGGTTTTCAAAAGTTGCAATAAAAAAAATCCTAGGAAAATATTTAAATTCTAATTAAAAATAACCAAAAGATCTAAAGGTTTCTTTTGAGAAGCTTTTTGTCTTTTCCGCCAACTTGTCGAGGATATGTGCGGCTTCATTTTGAAGCTTTGGGAAAGTGATAGCCTCCGTTTCACCGAAGCAGCGCATGCATAGCACGGGGAGCGAGATACGGTGCTTTCAGTGTCCGTCAGGAGAATGTGCGCACTTTGATATCTCAGGGGAAAACTGTGGCTGGCTGCCTTCACAAAGTGCCGTTAGAAAATGGCATTACTTACCCACTCCCTTGCACATCGTTCCGCCCCACTTTTTTCTTGCTTCTTTCTACTTTCTTGAGACAGAGGTCAGGAAACATGACAACACTTTAGGGTGTGTTGTGTAGTAGGGTAAGTCAGCAAAGAGAAAAGATTTAGAAGATAGGAAAGAGGACAGATTCACTTAAGTAGTTAATATTTTAGAAACAGTATTTGGAGAGAAACGTCCTGTAGGAAGGACCCCAGTGATACAATAGATACAGCACCATGCTTTTCTACTTTGTTTGAGTCAATGTTTTGACTGATTATCTAAAGTGGTCCGTCTATCAGAATGCTCCCTATAAACTAAAAGCAACCATTCAGTCCCTTTGAAGTAGGGTTTTGTGGAGAAGTTATGAGCAACTAATAACTTACCTGCTGTAGATACAAAGCTTTTTGTTTGGAGAAATACGACTAAAATACATTTCTATCATCTTCAGACAACTCATGTCTCAATAATTTTATAGTGGTTTATTCAAATCATATTTTATAAACTTTTACGCATCATTTTCTCAGTGATATTCCAGCTGGAAGTGCTACGGCTAACGGCTCTTCTGCCACGAAATGCGCCATGAAATTTTGTGTACAGTATTTTCTGGACTATAGGTCACACCTTTATATAAGTCGCTTTGTCCAATTATTGTCAATAAATTGGGAAAATCCATAAACAGGTTGCACCTTTATATAAGTCGCATCTATTATGCGTCACCGCTACGCGACGCGTCAGCGCGTCATTTGCCCTGCTGAAAATGACGACCACAGAAGCATGCACGGAAGGACTTTTCACAAGATTAACACGGTAAAAACAATTATTTGTCTGCTGAAAATTATAGCAAACATGTGTCTTAGCTTAACCGTTCCTTAATAAATTCACGTAATGGTCAAATCTGCTGGATTTAAATTTTTTCGCTTTGAAAAAGTACAAGGAAAAACAACGAAGCTAACCGCGACACATTTACGTCTATAAAACATCGAATTTTATCTCAAATAACTCCAACAGCTAACAGTTTGTAAATGTACATCTAGTGATTACTTTCTGTAAGTTTTAAAAAAAATCTGCTGTGTGGTTTATGAGCTATTTGCTCAAACGTACAAGGAAAAATCAACTAAGCTAACCGCGACACATTTACGTCTATAAAACATCTAATTTTATCTCAAACATCTCATAAAGCTAATCAGTTGTAAATATCCATCTAGTGATTACATTCTGTAAGTTTGATCAACATCTGTCCTGTGATTCTTGACCTATTTTGCTAACAAACACTGAGCTAACAGCGAAGTAGCTAGTTCATACCTCCAGAGCAGGAGGCCGGGCTGCGACAGAGTGAATCGGACCAGAGGAGGCTCTCGTCGGACACATGAGGTGGAAACGGTTGGTGGACTCTCTGGAAGTGTCAGTCAGACCTCCAGAGCAGGAGGCCGGGCTGCGACAGACTGAGTCCGTCCAGAGGAGGCTCTCGTCGGACACATGAGGTGGGAACGGTTGGTGTACCCTAGCGGACAAAGGTGGTACTGCACCATTTTTGCCAAAATGGAAAAACAGTCATATCTGAGCCAAAAATTGGTCTAAAAATATGGGGGGAAATCCATAAACAAGTCTCACCTCTCTATAAGTTGCAGGGCATGCAACTTAGGCAAAAAGGTGCAACTTATGGTCTGGAAAATACAGTAAATAATGAATGTTTATGAAGTAACAATCTAATAAATTGCTATAAAATTTGGTCTTTTCTCTCACTCCGATTGGATAATCTTGCCAATATAAAACTATTTCTTCAAACTGAGGACAGCACTTTGAGATTTTCATTAATGAAAAGTGCGTTATAAATTGAATTCATTATTATTATTATTATTATTATTATTATTATTATTATTATTATTATTATTATTATTATTATTATTACAGTAAAAGAGCTATATGTGTTGCGCACTATAGCTTAACGCTACATTAATGCTGGCAGTTGTTAACTGGGTTTAAGGTTTAAGGCTTCTTTATTTGTCATTCACATTACATGTGGTACATGTGGTGGAACAAAATTGTGTACACAGGGTCCCAGTTGCATCCAACAAAAGTATAAATTTTAAAAGAAAAACAGTAATAAGATCTAAGATATGAACTAATAAATACGATAAACTAAGAATACACTAAATGGTTAGGATGTGTGTGAGAAGCTACGTCTGTAGACATATAAGATGTTAATTGTTTGCAACTTTACCACAGAAGCTCACTTAAAAAGTCCTGCCTCTTTAAATACATTGATACAGGCATAGGCGTCACAACAATTATATGTGAAGGGGACGTGTCCCCCCCACCCCCCTCATTTAAAAAATATTAATTTGGACCCCGCAACACTCCCCAAAATTTACCATGAACTATTAATTCACCCAGCATTGTTTCTATTATTTTTTTGTGAATTACAGTAGTCTTTTGCTATAGCACGGTTTTTCAAAGTAAGATTGGACATGACACAGTTGGCTGATTGATGGATGAGCCATGGGTTGTTTATTTAAAATAAATTATTTTAAATGAGTTTGCACCAAGTGTGCAGCCCACAAGTACAGGGCAAATCTCCCTCATGCAACTGATCAGCTGATTTCCTCCACTGCCATGCACACATTTCTACTGCTGGCTTTGTGAGGGGTTAACCCTTTGCTGTTCAGATGCACCGATCGACGTGTCACATGGTAAAGATCATCATAATCATAAAATAAAAGTGTTAAAAGTTATTTTGAAATTTTTTAGAACTTCTATGATCAGTTGTTGAAGTGTAATTGATCTAGCAGTACATTTCTGGCTGTTGGTCAGGCTACTCTAAAATAGTTATTGAATCAAGTTTTTACTTATGTAGGTAGACGTAGATGTTTAAATGCTCGTTAAAATAAACCAGAATGCAGGAAATGGCATCTACTTTATTCAAAATGTTCTGGGGGAGGACCCCCAGACCCCCCC